>JAPMOS010000009.1:771507-849007 GCA_027972325.1 Paratrimastix pyriformis | reverse complement strand
CATCAGCTCGACTGTGCACGAGGCATCCGGGCAGACGACTGAGGTGCCCATGGCGTACTCACCGCCCTGAATCAAAGTCACTGGGGGGCAGGCGTGCGGTGTGTGTGGTGATGATGATGATGATGATGATGATGATGATGATGATGATGATGATGATTGGATGATGATGATGATGATTGGATGATTGGATGATTGGATGATTGGATGCTGATGATGATTGGATGCTGATTGGATGATTGGGATGATTGGATGATTGGATGACTGGATGATTGGGATGATTGGGATGATTGGGATGATTGGGATGATTGGATGATTGGATGATGGGATGATGATCACAGCCAGGGGCAGGAGTGCAGACCCATGTTTCTGCTGGAATCGAAGATGCCCAGCCTGTTGGAGGGGGAAGTGCGAAAAGGGACGAGGAGGTGAGGTGCTGATGCCCAGCCTGTTGGAGGGGGTGGTTGACATGGGATGCGGAGATGGGTGGGGTGACCAGGGAATGCGGACTGCCACAAGATGAACAGTTTTCCCCAAAAAATACCACTGGACTTCGCCTCCCAGAACGGCAGGTCAATAATCCAGTGAAAGCCTCAATCATATTGTATGGGGAGGGGCGGATGGGGTGAGGAGGACCAGGCGATGCAGACACTGCCCCCTGGGATGGGTGGGGTGAGGATGACCAGGGGGATGATGATTGGATGATGATGAAGAAGAAGAATGATGATTGGATGATTGGATGATGATTGGATGATGATGATGATGATGATGATGATGATGATGATGATGATGATGATGATGATGATGATGATGATGATGATGATGATGATGATGATGATGATGATGATGATGATGATGATGATGATGATTGGATGATGATGATGATGATGATGATGATGATGATGATGATGATGATGATGATGATGATGATGATGATGATGATGATGATGATGATGATGATGATGATGATGATGATGATGATGATGATGATGATGATGATGATGATGATGATTGGATGATGATGATGATGATGATTGGATGATGATGATGATGGTGGTGGTGGTGGTGGTGGTGGTGGTGGTGGTGGTGGTGGTGGTGGTGGTGGTGGTGGTGGTGGTGGTGGTGTGATGATGACTGGATGATGATGATGATGATGATGATGATGATGATGCTCTGGATGATAATGCAGACATTGCCCCCGTGGATGTCAAGCCGGTCCCGTCAATGTCAATCTGCAGCATCTCCGTCGCCCCGACGCTGGGCGCCACCGTCCAAGTGCAGTGCTGCGAGGGCCCGTAGGGCTGTGGGGGATGGGACACAAAGTAGGAGTGTGCTGATGGGTTTTGTGTGCAGATTGTGTGTGACCTTTGTGTGTGGTGGTGAGTTTTGTGTGTGCTGATGGGTTTTGTGTGCAGATTGTGAGTGTTTTCTGTCTGTGTGCAGATTGTGTGTGACTTTTGTGTGATGAAGAGTTTTCTGTGCAGATTGTGTGACCTTTGTGTGTGGTGATGAGTCTTGTGTGTGCTGATGGGTTTTGTGTGCAGATTGTGAGTGTTGTCTGTCTGTGTGCAGATTGTGTGTGACCTTTGTGTGTGGTGATGACTTTTGTGTGTGGTGATGAGTTTTGTGTGTGGTGATGAGTTTTGTGTGCAGATTGGGCGCTGCTTTGGTCGACTTTTTGATGTGAATTTTGTGGGTTTCTGTGTGCAGATTGTGGGTTTCTGTGTGCAGATTGTGAGTTTCGTGCAAATTGTGAGTTTCTGTGTGCAGATTGTGAGTTTCTGTGTGCAGATTGTGGGTTTCTGTGTGCAGATTGTGGGTTTCTGTGTGCAGATTGTGGGTTTCTGTGTGCAAATTGTGAGTTTCTGTGTGCAAATTATTGTGAGTTTCTGTGTGCAGATTGTGAGTTTCTGTGTGCAGATTGTGTGCAGATTGTGAGTTTCTGTGTGCAAATTATTGTGAGTTTCTGTGTGCAAATTATTGTGAGTTTCTGTGTGCAAATTACTGTGAGTTTCTGTGTGCAAATTATTATGGGTTTCTGTGTGCAGATTGTGAGTTTCTGTGTGCAGATTGTGTGCAGATTGTGAGTTTCTGTGTGCAAATTATTGTGAGTTTCTGTGTGCAGATTGTGAGTTTCTGTGTGCAGATTGTGTGCAGATTGTGAGTTTCTGTGTGCAAATTATTGTGAGTTTCTGTGTGCAAATTACTGTGAGTTTCTGTGTGCAAATTATTATGGGTTTCTGTGTGCAGATTGTGAGTTTCTGTGTGCAGATTGTGTGCAGATTGTGAGTTTCTGTGTGCAGATTGTGAGTTTCTGTGTGCAGATTGTGTGCAGATTGTGTGTTTCTGTGTGCAGATTGTGTGCAGATTGTGAGTTTCTGTGTGCAAATTATTGTGAGTTTCTGTGTGCAGATTGTGAGTTTCTGTGTGCAGATTGTGTGCAGATTGTGAGTTTCTGTGTGCAGATTGTGAGTTTCTGTGTGCAGATTGTGTGCAGATTGTGTGTTTCTGTGTGCAAATTATTGTGAGTTTCTGTGTGCAGATTGTGAGTTTCTGTGTGCAAATTATTGTGAGTTTCTGTGTGCAAATTACTGTGAGTTTCTGTGTGCAAATTATTGTGAGTTTCTGTGTGCAGATTGTGAGTTTCTGTGTGCAGATTGTGGATATGGTGAGAGGGGGGCGGACCGTGCTTGGGAAGGTCATCGAAGGGTCGGTGTAGGTGTCCGTGGTCAGGGCGCAGCTCACTGGTGGGGCAACAAGCAAGTAAGACAGACAGACAGGTTCAGACGGATTCGAAAAATCGCCGCAATTTTGGGAAACCCAACAACAGAGAACACAACGTGCTTTTCACTCAGCTTGGGAGGAGCAACGGAAGGGCGTTTTTTTTCACCGGCTGATGAACCCAGACCCTCGCCGGAAAAAGTATGGGAGGAATCCCATAACATTTCCAACGATCCCATCCGACCCGTAAAAGGAAACCCACCCCCCACGGAGAAAAAAAATAATGGGATGCATCCCATAATTTTTCCGACCCCCCTCCGACCCTATAAAAAAAACCACCTCACGGACCCGGATATGCCATCACCTCGGCGCGGAACCCCAGGGCCACTTGGCCCGAGAGCCCACTGAACTGAATCTCCATGAGGGCAGCGGGCAGGTCGAGAAGGATCCCAGGGATGTCAGTTCCTTGACCTTCCGCATAGTAGCCGAGGCTCTGGGTCCCGGTGGTGAAGCCGATGTACACCCAGTCGCCTGGGGCCAGCGTGCAGAGGCTGGGGAGGGAGGAGGATGGGGTGAACAGAGAACGTGATCATATTGGGCACAACAACAACATCCGCATCATCATCATCCAACCATCATCAGCATCTGACCATCATCATCCAGTCATCAGTCATCATCCAGTCATCATCCAGTCATCATCCAGTCATCATCCCCGCCATCCTCACCCTCATCACCCTCATCATCATACAATGATGAGGGGGGCGCATAGGGACGGACGAGAATGAGATCCGCATGAAGTAGTCCGAGCTTGGGGCCGCAATGCGCCAGTTGCATGTTGTGTCGTGATACGGGGTCATCCCGCTTTGGATGCTCACAGGAACGTCCCCCGCCATGGTCAGGGTCGTGCTGCGGGCGGGGTGGATGAGGTCGGGGGTGTGGATGAGGTGTGATGGATGGATCGGCGGGGGATGGGCGGAACTGTGTGTGTCTGTGTGCCTGTCCGGACGGATGAGGGTGGTGGGGATGGAGGGAGACGGCTTTGGATGGATGGGATGGGATGCCGACCTGGGGGCGCACTGGGAGGCTGTGGCATCGACGATCGAGTAGGTCGCGGTGAAGCCGTCACGGTTTTCACTGGATGGAGACAGAGGATGGGATGATGATTGGATGATTGGGTGATGATTGGAGGATTGGATGATGATGATTGGATGCTGATGCTGATTCTGATGCTGATTCTGATTCTGATGCTGATGCTGATGCTGATGCTGGTGCTGATGCTGGTGCTGGTGCTGATGATGATGATGATGATGATGATGATGATGATGATGATGATGATGATGATGATGATGATGATGATGATGATGATGATGATGATGATGATGATGATGATGATGATGATGATGATGATGATGATGATGATGATGATGATGATGATGATGATGATGATGATGATGATGATGACGATGATGACGATGATGATGATGATGAATGATCGGATGGATGATGATGATGGTGCGACGACAGACCTGCCGTCGCTTGTCCACCGAACGAGGATCGCCTGGCCGGTGCCCGAGATGTCGGCCGGCAGGGTGTCCCCGCTGAACCTGGCCAACACCATGGACGAGCTCGTGGGCCCGTCGTAGACCGTCACAAAGTCTGGGATTGGTGGAGGGTGGGGGGTGGGGGGTGGGGGATGGGGGATGGTGGAGTGAGGGGTTGATACAGATGGTGAGATAGATGGGGGGGGGGGGGGGGATGAGACAGTGGGGATGGAGGGGTGATACAGATGTTGGGGGTGGTGCATTTGTTTGTGGGTGGTGATACAGATGGGGCTGGTGAGGGAGGGATGATGGAGGGCATGGGATGTGGTGCAGATGCGGGCCGCGGGGGACGGACCGTAACCGGACTCAGTCGAGAAGGAGCTGCAGGAACGGGCGGGGGGGGGGGGGGGGGGGGATGAGGAGGAGGATGAGTTGGATAATGGAAATGGGGAGTGAGTTGTGTGTCTTGTGTGCCTTCCCAAACACTCACAGCAGCCGGGAAGTGCAGCTGCCCCATGTGTGGATGGCAAGCATGTGTGTGTCTGTGTCAACAACAACAAAACATGTGTGTGTGTGTGTGTGTGTCGTGTAAAGAAGGAACGAAGTAACGGGAAAATAAAACAAAAACCAGAGAGGTAGAAGAGACAGCACGAATGTCACTGCACCCGTGGGCGAAGGAATCCCCTGTGGAGGGCGTGTGTGTGTCGTGTGTCAACAACAACAATGTGTGGATCAACAACAACAACAACAACAACAACAACAACAACAACAACAAAATGTGTGTGTGCGCGCGCATGTGTCAACAAAAACAACAACATGTATGTGTGTATGTGTCAACAACATGTGTCAAACAGGCACGTGTCAAATATGTGTGGTGTGTCCCATCCCAGGCACTCCCAGCAGACGTGAAGTGGAGCTGCACCGTCTGTGTGTGTATGTGTCAAAATGTGTGCGTCTCACCCAAACACAGCAGACGTGAAGTGCAGCTGCACCGTCTGGCCAGCCGCGATCCCGGCAGGCGCGATGACGAAGCTACAATCCATGTTGGGCACATAGGGCGTGTCCTGGCTCCCGTCCGTGATGGTGCCCGTGCTGGCCGTCAGGGTAGTCGTTCCAGAGCACAGGCCTGCCCCCCCCGGGGTATGGGTGCCAGGGCGGGCGTGAAGAGACCGGATGGTGATGTCATGGAAGGAAGGAGAGATGATGAGTTCTGTGTCGCGGCGCGCAGCTTGTGAAATCCATGGGTGAAGACAGGGCTTGCAAGTGTGTGTGTGTGGGATGGGGGATGAGCTGGAATCCCCCAGGGGTGATAGCCACCAGACCTGCGCTCGTCTGTTGGGCAACCGAGTACTTGAGGGTCCATCCGCTCTTGGTGACCGACCCGTCACTGGTAAATACGACCATCAACGTCGAGGAGGTGGTGGTCCACGCCCCGGCAGTTTCTCCGGAGGCTTGACCCAAGATCGGGTAATCGGAGGATGGACCGTCGTAAACGGTCACGAGATCATAGCTGATCATGAGGGTCGATGAGTTGTTTTTGAAAAAGAGCAGGTCCAGACTTTGCCTCTGTGTCGATGGATTCAAAGTAGAGCGAAATGACCGCATCTGCGGCCTTTCCGGCGGGCTGGATGTACCATGTGCACATTTCGTTATTTTGATACGACCCCATCTGTTCAAATGATCTGAAGATACAGGCACCTGCAAAAACAAAACTTCAAACAAACCACAAGGCTGCCAAATTGTGTGTTGGTGATCGTGGTGCCGTCCGAGACGCTGCATGTGCCTGAAATGAGTCGAATTAAACAAAACACAAGGTTGACAAAAAGCGAAGATCAGCATTACCAGACCCTGGACAACAGAAAATATACAGAAAAGTGCCAGGAGGCAGCAAGAACGCAAGGCTCGCGTTCGTCCCATTTTTATGGATGAGCCACAGCCGCCGCGGTCTTACCTACTCTGACACCCGAATGGCACAGACGGTTTGTTCACCGACAGTTTGATCACCGGATCCTGATACACGCTCTCAGGCTCTTGGAAAAGAAGAATTGGTGGAGACTTGCCTCTTGGTTGACATCACAGGCTCGATGCAGCCATCGATCGAGAGCATCAAGACCGGGATCGCTCATGCTTGCACTGCCATCGCCGCGGACGCAAATGTTCGTATGAAGGTTGCTTTTGTGGGTTATCGTGATATTTGCGATGGTTCACAACGTTTCGTGGTCCATGACTTTGATGAGCCCGCCATCATTGCCAAGTTGATGGAGACAATCGAGGCAGCGGGCGGCGGGGATGAGGCCGAAGATGTCATAGGAGGCCTTGAGAAAGTGGCAGCTCTGAACTGGACCGGCGATATTCGCCAGCTCATCCATATCACCGATGCCCCTGCTCACGGCATGTCTGTTGTCGTTTTGATTTGTTTTTGGTTTTTGAGCGCGCTGCATTTTTTTTTTTTTTTGCATGTTTTCAGGCAATTTCACGGACCTGATGTTGGTGATGACCATCCGGCCGGGCTCCCCGGTCAGAACCCCGCCCAGACCCTGGCCCAGCTGCACGCCAAGCGCATCCGGTACAAGATGGTGCTGGCCCAACCCCAGTTGATGATGCTCAAGGCCTTTCGGGGCATGTTTGAGCAGGAGCGTGACCACGTGTGTATCCTGACCAATTACCGGGTCAAGCATGACATGTCCGATCTGATGTCCATCTTCACCCAGGCCTCATCCGCCTCGATCTTCGACCACCGGAGCGGCGTGCTCCCCGTCATATCCCCGCCTGCCGTCCAGCCAGTGCCCGTCGTTGCCGAGAACCGCCCGGTGAGCGTGGCGGTCCCTGTGCCGCCTGTGCCGCCTGTCCCGACCGGCAGTTTGGTGGTCAACGCGACTCCCGTTCCGAGATGCCCGGTCGCATCCACCTACGGCGTCACCACTCCCGCCCCTCCGCGCGCCTCCATGTTTATTAGGACCCCACCGGCACCCGCTTGCCCGCCGACCTCCGACGTCCACCGGTTGTAACGACCTCTTGCACCACCGCATGCAAAGATCTCACCCACACGTCCACTCTTTTGTTTTTGTCTGGATCAACGCTGCGGAGGCAGAGGAGTGGAGGAGGAGGGCCGCAAACAATTGGGTCTTAATAGTCAGTGTGGGCATGAAGGAGTGCAGAACCTGATAATGCCGGATGAATATGAAGGCGCATATCCGTATTCACCAGTGGTCGTTTTCTCATGATCGTCGTGGCGGCGTGCCTGATCCGTCAGTGTTTCACAAGCAAAGTCAACTCCCGGTTCGCCATTTGAGTACTCCCCTAATAGGCAGCAGAACATGGGATGTCGTGGATATCTTCACACGCCGCATTTTCACAAAATCACGGTTCATTCTGCAAAGAGCGATATCAAAATGTGTTGTTCCAACCTGGCGACGATTCCGGCTTTATCAAAGTCCAGCTTATTCTTCCGCCGGTTCTCTCGGCTACTCTGGTTGCCTGTTTGTTCAGAACTGAGTCCTGGCCGAACCGACGGATTGGGACGAATCACTCGCTGTTCTTCAGAGATCCTTGGAGACGGCCTCAGTTTCACACGATTTTCGTCGCGATTCTGACCCTTCCTCTCAAGATAATTTTGATGGCATCATCGACGAGCTGGCCTCTCTTCGTTCGGCCGTGCAACATGAGAAACAGTGTTTGGAGGGCTCCTCCCTCGGTCCAGATCCGCCTGGCCCACCTGAAATCCCTCCCATATCACCTCCACCGGCCTTGAAAGAAGATGAGTCTGCTGAAGACGACGCAATCAAAGAGACGGATCTCCCCGAAGAAATGCAATCGAGTGTCTGTGATGATTCCCATCCCTTCTTCCCTTTTTGATCGGGTCTTCTTTGTTTTTTCGCGAATTCTCATCCCTTCAGCTCCGCGAGTTTCAGACACTCCTTTCGAGGCATGCATCACATGCCCTCCGTAAAGCTGTCCGTTCACTAGACGTCGAGATGCGAACCCTACTTCAGGGCCACCACGAGCACCTCGTCCTGGAAGGAATCAATGTCTGGTTTTAGTGGCACCCACCCACGGGTTATCCTCTCCTGCTGTGTTCTGTCCATTAGGCGCTTGCCACGGGGGCAATGTCCACTGGGTGTGGCTTCAACCAAGGTGGTGATATCCCGGCCGTTGAACAGCAGTTGGCCGTGGTGGCTCCGCCCCCGGAGGGACAGACTCCTCCTGACCTGGAGGAGCGGGTCAGGTCCGTATCACCGCGCTTGCATTCCATCCACTCCACCCACCAATTGGTCACACCGCCCGTCGACATCACCAACAGCACCGCAGTCTCCGTCGACATCACCACCCGTCGACATCACCACCCGTCGACATCACCACACGTCGACATCTCTCGTCGACATCACCACACGTCGACATCACCGCCCGTCGACATCACCACACGTCGACATCACCACACGTCGACATCCCCACACGTCGACATCACCACCCGTCGACATCACCACCCGTCGACATCACCACCCGTCGACATCACACCCGTCGACATCACCACACGTCGACATCACCACACGTCGACATCACCACCCGTCGACATCACCACACGTCGACATCACCACACGTCGACATCACCACACGTCGACATCACCACACGTCGACATCTCTCGTCGACATCACCACACGTCGACATCACCGCCCGTCGACATCACCGCCCGTCGACATCACCGCCCGTCGACATCACCACACGTCGACATCACCACACGTCGATTCACATCCCCACCCACCACCCCCGCTTCTGCCCAAACACCCACACCGACCACCACCCCTCCCCGGTCCCCCCCCCCCCCCCCTCCCAACACCCCAGGGTGGTCGTCCAGCGGGCAGCCGCCTCGGAGGCCCAGCGGCAGCGGGCCCAGTGCGAGGCGATTGTGCGGACCGTGGGGGAGGAGACCCGACGCGCATGTCGGGAGGAGGTCGCCGCCCAGGGGACCCGCCTCCTCGCGGCCATCAGGCAGGTCCGTCCTGCGCTCGCCCCACCGCCCACTCCCTCTCATCACCACCATCAGTTCTGCAACAACCATCCATCTCATCCAGCACCCTCATCGGCGTTATCATCCAATCAGCATCATCATCTCCAATCATCATCCAACCGTCATCACCCAATCATCATCATCATCATCATCATCATCATCATCATCATCATCATCATCATCATCATCATCATCATCATCATCATCATCATCATCATCATCATCATCATCATCATCATCATCATCATCATCATCATCATCATCATCATCATCCACTCATCAGCATCATCATCCAGTCATCATCCAGTCATCATCCAGTCATCATCATCATCATCCAGCCATCATCATCATCATCCAATCATCCAATCATCATCCACTCATCATCCAGTCATCATCAACTTCCCTTCCACCCTCCCACCAGATCGTCGCCACCGCCCGTCCCGCCCTGGACCCCGCCAGCCTTCGCGCCCTCTCCCGCTCCATCGCCGACTCGGTTCTCTCCGGCGCCCTGCCCCCACGCAGCACCGCCGCCACCCCCCAGCGCCAACCCACCCGCCAGCCCTTCCGTCCACCAGCCCTCTCAGCCATCTCACCACCGGCCTCCGCCCGCCCCACCCCGGCCGCCTCCGCCGAGCTGACCCGCTGCCTGTCTGAGTTGCTTCAAATGCACTTGGCCGGCCCCGCGGCCACCGAACGGGCCCGGCTGGTGCAGGAATTGGAGACGGGCGCACTGATGGCGGATATGGGCTGTGAGGAGGTTAGTACCCCGGGTCGCACTGACACCATCACGACCACCACCACCACCACCACCACCACCCCGGGACATGTCACCACAACTGGGTCGTTGGTGATGTCGACATTGCCCAACCCCCGGATGCCCGTCTCCCCAACTGGGGTACCAGTCGACATGACCGTGGTTCGGTCCGCCATCCCCGACATCCCGACCGCAGCAGGGGTGATATCCACCAACACGGTCTCGTCCTCCCCGACTCGGGTACCGTCCGACATCCCCGCCACCATCACCGGGGCAACATCCGCATCATCATCTGCCGACCCCCTGCCGAGCCGCCACCACCACGGCAGCCGGCACCACCATCACTCCCCCTCACCGCTGTCCGCCCGCCCCGCGGAGACACAGCCTCACCAGGGGCCGCTGCCTGGCTGGTGGAACGCACCCCGGTTGACCACGCCACGCTCGCGCTCCGCCAGCCCACCTGCTGCCGCCGCCCGCTCGGCATCATCATCAACATCATCACGCACCCCCGCATTCCTGGATCGAGTGCCATATCCCATGCAAAGCCTGCTCCATCACCGCCCACCCGCCAAGCCGCACCCCCGTTCGGAGTCGGGCGATGGGCCCGTTTGGCTCGTGCGGCCTGAGGGCCGCAAGGCGCCTGCCGACAAGGGCAGGGCGGCAGCAGGGAAGGCGGAGGGGGACGAGGGTTGGCGGGCCGAGGTACGCGATCTGGAGCGGCGCTTGCGCGGTGAGGTCTGCGTGAGTGTAAAAAATCTCGTCCTGCTGTCGGCATGTCGTTGAGGCTGAACACGTCTCCCTGTCTGTGATGTGCTGTCTGTGCGCTGTTGGTGCTCGTCTGTGCGCTGTTGGTGCTCGTCTGTGCGCTGTTGGTGCTCGTCTGTGCGCTGTTGGTGCTCGTCTGTGCGCTGTTGGTGCTCGTCTGTGCGCTGTTGGTGCTCGTCTGTGCGCTATTGGTGTTGTTGGTGCTGTCTGTGCGCTGTTGGTGTTGTTGGTGCTGTCTGTGCGCTATTGGTGTTGTTGGTGCTGTTGGTGCTGTTGGTGCTGTTGGTGCTCGTCTGTGCGCTGCTGGTGCTGTCTGTGCGCTGTTGGTGTTGTTGGTGCTGTCTGTGCGCCTCTGCTGCTGTCTGTGCATTGTGGTTCTGTCATTGCACCACCGTCTTGCTGTGTTGTGTCCCAGAAGGTGGTGATGATCCTCTTTTCCAGTGTCAAAATATAAACACCACGTTCTTGTCATCGCCTCTGCACGTGCAGCTGGCCCGCCAGGCGCTCCACGATGCAGTGCAGCGGGACCTTCAGGTCGAGGCCCACGTAGACGCGTTCCTCCGGGGCCCCGAGGGCCGCCGCGCCGTGTGTGCTGTGCAGGAGGCCCGCTTGGCCCAGGCACACCACGAATGGCTCTGCCGGCTCGCTCGTTCCATGGTCTGCAACCGGGGGGTGAAAAAATATTTTGCCTCCTCCAGGGTTCGAACCTGGGCTCCCGTTCGGGAAGGGGCCCTTGAAGCCCCCGCCTTGGACCTCTCGGCCAAAGAGGCGTTCATCATTGTTTCAAAAAATCTGCTTCGCCCCCACATCCAGCCACTCGACGCAAAACAGCATCATCATCAAATCACCATTCAGATCACATCCGATCATCAAATCATCACCAAATCCTCATCAAATCCTCATCAATTCACCATCAATTCACCATCAAAATCATCACCAAATCATCACCAAATCATCACCAAATCATCACCAAATCATCATCAAATCAATTCACCATCGTGAATCGCGAACATTTCGGGCCCCACGACAAATTGAGACTGGCCTCTCGGGAACGTCCCCCCCCAAAACAGGCATGTCGTCGTGTGGCGGCCTTTTTCGTAGTACCCCGGGTACATAGATTTGTCCTCACAAGTCTGCCATTCCGCTCGCGCCCCTGCAGGCCTCGGATTTGGGACGGCTGAGCGGGGCCCAGGCCCAGCAGGCCCGGGTTGCGGAGGCCGTGGGCGGCGCCCTTCGGCTGCTCGGGCGGGGCATTGGGCCCCTCTGCACTAAGCTGCGGGCCCTCTGGCCAGCCCTGGTCCGTCTGGAGATGGTGGTGGTGTTGATGTTGTTGATGATGGCGATTGAATGACGGTGGGGGGTGATGGTGATGGTGATTGGATGATGATTGATGATGATTGATGATGATTGGATGATGATGATGATGATGATGATGATGATGATGATGATGATGATGATGATGATGATGATGATGATGATGATGATGATGATGATGATGATGAGAGAACATGCTGTGTTTTTGCGAGGGCGCAGGCGACAAGTTCAAGAAGAAAGGTTACTCGCGCCTTCGCGCCATGCGTTACACTCCGGGGGGGGCCGGGCCAAATGACCCGTATGGTGGCTCCTCCCGGCCGGGGGCCCGCCTGGTGGCGGGGCCGCCCAGTGATGGGTGTGGGTGATGGGGAGGGGTGCTCAGGGGTGGGGCGGGTCGTGGGCCCTGGGCGGCCGCTACGGCGTGGCCAGGGCGCGGGGCCCGCCGCGGCAGCAGCGCCGTTGCGCATGGTCATGAGCGCAAGGGCGTCCCGAACCAGGAGGGTCGAGACGGAGGAGAGGGCCCGCTGGAGGTCGGTTCGCGCGGCGGGGGGGTCGGCCGGTGTCAGCCGCGACAGGGCCTGGCATGTGGCCCGGGGCTGATGATGATGATGATGATGATGATGATGATGATGATGATGATGATGATGATGATGATGATGATGATGAGTGGGTGTTTTTCCGTGCCGTGTCCGAACAAACGAGGCCAAAAACGAGAAAGAAAGCGAGACAAAAACAACATAAAATGGTTGCTCTTGTGTTGTTGATTGATTGGTGTTCTGTTCATTTCGTTGGTGTTCATTACGGAGTTCATCAAAAAGGTTTTTCATTTCTGTTCCCCTTTCATTGATCCATTCACCCGTGTCCAAACAAAATTGGTTGAGTTGTGCTGTCTGTTCGCTGAGAGCGCGGCAGCTTTCTTCGAGAAAAAATGACCGGCCCAGCAGGCAGCCCCCCAGCCCAAGAAACGTGACAAGCTTTCGCCTGCCAGGCCCTCAAACCGGATTGGCCCCCACCGGGCCAGCCAAATTGCAACCTACGCTGGGGCCCTAATATCCCTGCCCCACGGTGACCACCCAACAACTTATGGGATGTTGGAAAAAAATGGGATGTTGTAAAATGGCCTCGTCACCATTCCTCCCTTTCCCTGCACGCCACAACAACAACAACATGATGATGGTGGTGGATGAACGATAATGATGATCATCGTCATCCACGACATGTTCAGGATCGCATCATCTGCCAGGGCGGCGCTAAATGATTCCCCTCCCCCCCCCCCCCCCCCCCCCCCACTAATCCTCTCCGACCCACTCTGTCTCCACACATAACAAACAACCAATCCCCTCGCCCAGGACCGCAGCATCATCACAACATCCTCACAACATCATCATCACCTTGCCCACAACGAACAGGAGCCGCTCCCGGCCTCGTTCGCGGCCACCCGCCAGGAATTCTCGGAGATGCTGACTGTGGCCCAGAGCAGCCTGCACGACCAGATCGACATCCTGCACCAGGACCTGGTGGCCCTCCAGGAGGCCGCCCACGGCGCCAACCTGCTTTCCGTCCGTCTCACGGTGCCTGTGGTGTGTGTGCGTCAGTGGTGTCTGTCTGTGTCGTGGTCATGGTGTCTGTCTGTGTGTCATGGTGTCTGTCTGTGTGTGTCATGGTGTCTGTGTGTGTGTGTGTCGTGGTGTCTGTGTGTCGTGTCATGGTGTCTGTGTGTCATGGTGTCTGCGTCTCATGATGTCTGCGTCTCATGATGTCTGTCTGTGTGTGCGAGGTCCTGATTATTTTCCGGATGGGACCCGCTCTTCCGTCTGAGCGCTTTCCCTTTCCCCGCTGGCCGACCCTTGTTCGCTGCGTTCATGTCGTTTCCTCATCCTGCTCTCCTCTCTCTCCTCCTGCCCATCGACCCGTCCATTCCTTCCGCGCGCCTGCCACGGCCCATGACATGACTTCACACTTTTCTCATCCGTCTTGCTCCCGCCCAACATCCCAGCTCGCCACCCAGCGCGACCACACCGTCCAGCTCTCCGCCCACGCCACGGGCCTTGCCAATCTCCAGTCCCACCACACCGCCACCGCGGCCCGCCTCGACGGCCTCGCCACGGCCCACGGCCAGACGGACGAACGTGTGGCGGCCCTGGAGGCCATGGTTCGGGAGCTGACGGGCCGGTTGGGCCGTGAGGAGAAGAGGATGGAGGCGGTCGAGACGTCCCGGGACGAGCTGCGCAGAAGCGGCCAGGCAGTGCGCGAGGAGTTCGACCATGCCGTCGGCCAGCTGGTCCGCCCACGCCCTGCCTCACGCACGTGACGGCGTTTGAACACAGGGGTGGGATGGGGTGGGGTGGGGTGGGGTGGGGTGGGGTGGGGTGGGTACAAGACGCCAATCACATCACCGCTGATTTTCGAACATCAGGAGACACAAACCGGCGCCGCGCATCGAGGCCGATCGTTGCGGAAAACCCAATGCATGAATCCTTGTCATTCACCCCCCCCCCCCCCCCCCCCCCACCACCACCACCACCACCACCACCACCACCACCCCCACCCCACCCCACAGGCTGACCAGCGCCGGGCGCTTGCCGACTGCGAGTCGCGTCTGGATGCCCTCAGCCGGGTGGCCGAGGGGGTCCGCGTCCAGGGTGCCGAACGGGCCGCTGCATTGAAGGAGGCCCTGGCTGCCCAGAGGGCCGAATGGCTCGGTCTGTGGGTGGTCCTGTTTGGGGTGCGATGTGTGAGAACATGCTGTGATGGTGGGGCATGTGTGTGATCCACACTATCCCACACCATGATGATTGGATGATGATTGGATGATGATTGGATGATGATTGGATGATGATTGGATGATGATGATTGGATGACGATGATTGGGTGATGATGATTGGATGACGATGATGATTGGATGATGATGATTTGGATGATGATGATTGGATGATGATTGGATGATGATTGGATGATGATTGGATGATGACTGGATGATGATTGGATGATGATGATGATTGGATGATGATGATGATTGGATGATGATGATGATGATGATGATGATGATGATGATTGGATGATGATGATGACTGGATGATGATGATGATGATGATGATGATGATGATGATGATGATGATGATGATGATGATGATGATGATGATGATGATGATGATGATGATGATGATGATGATGATGATGATGATGATGATGATGATGTGAATACTGCATGTGTGAGAATGTGATGGTCGTCATCATCATCATTCAATCATCATCGCTATCATCGCACCCCCACATCCACACCCCACAGACCGCGCCAACGCCCTCGCGCACGACCTGGACGCCACCCGGGACGCGGGCCTCCAACAGTCCCGCAGCCTCTCCGACCGGCTCGCCGATCTGACCCGCCAAGTGGCCGCCACCGCCCGACAGGCCGCCCAGACCGACCAGTCCACAGCCGAGTGTCGCGAATCCCTTGCGGGCCTCCGCGAGCAGGCGGCCGACTTGGGTCGACAGCTGGAGCGGGCCGAGGCGGCCCGGGGTGCCGATTCGGATGCTGCGGTCAAGCGGACCGCCCAGTTGGCCGATCGCCTATCGACCACCGAACAGGCACTCCGAACCCAATTGGCGGACGCGAGTGGCGAGCTCCGACAGGCCCTGGGCGACCAACTGGCAGACCTGGACAGGCGACGGGTGCGCGATGCGGGGGTGTTGACCGGCCGGGTGGAGGCGCTCGAGAAGGATCGGGATGAGGTCAGGGCTGCGGTGGCGCGGCACGACGAGGGTCAGGTTGAGGTCTGGCAATCGGCAGCCCCCCCCCCCTTTGTCCGCGATTCAAATATTTGTTCGCCACTGGCGCCCCAATTTCGTTTCCGCTGTGTTTGATCCTCTTGCTCCTCGCACAACACCACTCATGTGCGGTCCTTTGAGCTCCTTCCCATCCGATTGATCAGTCCCTTGGCTCTCCACACACCACCACTCACCCCACGGCCAGATGGACAAGCGGCTGGCCGAGTTGGCTAAGGAGCACCGCGACCTGACCGCCAGCCATGCAGCCCAGCTGGCTGCCGTGAAGGTGGCCTCCCAGGAGGAGCTTACCCAGGCGCATGCGGCCCAGCTGGCTCGGCTTTCGGAGCAGCACGAGGAGCTCCTCAAGACCCAGGTTCGTCCAGCATTTTCATCGTCGTCAGCATCATCGTCAGCATCATCGTCAGAATCACCATCCAATCATCGTCATCCCCCAATCATCCAATCATCATCATCCCAATCATCATCATCCCAATCATCATCCCCCAATCATCATCCTCCCCCAATCATCATCCTCCCCCAATCATCATCATCCCCCAATCATCATCATCATCATCATCATCATCATCATCATCATCATCATCATCATCATCATCATCATCATCATCATCATCATCATCATCATCATCATCATCATCATCATCATCATCATCATCCAATCATCCAATCATCCAATCATCATCATCCAATCATCCTCATCCAATCATCATCATCCAATCATCATCATCCAATCATCATCATCATCCAATCATCATCATCCAATCATCATCATCATCCAATCATCATCATCATCATCATCATCATCATCATCATCATCATCATCATCATCATCATCATCATCATCATCATCATCATCATCCTCGCCACTTCTCCCTTGACAGACCACCCAACTGGGTGCCCTGGAGCGTCGCCACTCCGAAACCTCATCGAATCTGGCCAAACTCGGGGCCCGTGTGGACGCCCTCGACCTTCGCACAACCGACACCCCCAGCCGCCTCGATGCCCTCGAACAGCGGCCCGCCTCGGCAGCCCCGGGCAGCCCGGCAGTCGGCGATGTCTTTTCGCGGCTGGCGGCACACTCGGCCCGGCTGGCGGCCCTCTCAGACCAGACGGAGGCGCGTCACACCCAGCTGGTGGAGCGCTGTGCCGGACTGGATGCCCGGATCGCCACCCAGGAGGCCCGGGCCTCAGGACACGACCGCCAGCTGGCGGGGGTGGCGGGGGTGCCCGACCTGGTGGTGCGGGTGGCGGAACTGGCCCGGGGGGTGGAGGATTTGACCCAGGGCCAGACCGACCTGGCCCGGCGCGCGACCGAGGCGACCCGGGGGCAGGCAGACCTCGGTCGGAAACTGGTCGATCTGACCCGAGGACAGGACGAGGTCGGGGCCCGGGTGGCCGACCTGGCCCGGGGACAGGAAGATTTGTCGGGCCGGGTTGGGGAGCTGGCCCGGGGGCAGGCAGACAGCGCTGCCCGGGGGATGGAGAAGGTGGGTGCCGTGGCCCGGGACCTGGAGGAGGTCTCGACCAAGGTGGCCGACCTCACCCGGGGTCAGGTCGACATGACCCAGCGGATGGCCGACCTCACCCAGGGCCATGCCGACCTGGACCACAAGATGGCCGACCTCACCCAGGGCCATGCCGACCTCACCCAGAAGGCGGCCGACCTCGCCCAGGGCCATGCCGACCTGGACCACAAGATGGCCGACCTCATCCAGGGCCATGCCGACCTCACCCAGAAGACAGCCGACCTCACCCAGAAGACAGCCGACCTGACCCAAAGTCATGCCGACCTGGACCACAAGCTGGTCGACCTGACCCAGGGCCATACCCGCATGGCGGAGGGGATCGTCGACCTAACCGGCCTGGATCACGACCTAACCCAGACCCGTGCCGACCTCACCCAGACCCGTGCCGACCTCACCCAGACCCGTGCCGACCTAACCCAGACCCGTGCCGACCTCGCCCAGACCCGTGCCGACCTCACCCAGCGCATCTCCGGCCTGGATCAGCGCGTGGTCGACCTGACCCAGACCAGTGCCGACCTGACCCAGGGTCATACCGACCTGACCCATAAGATGGTCGACCTCACCCAGACCAGTGCCGACCTCACCCAGGGCCATGCCGACCTCACCCACAAGATGGCCGACCTCACCCAGGGCCATGCCGACCTCACCCAGCGGTTGGCCGATGCGCACCAGTGGCGCGTCGAGACCACGGACCGCCTGTCACGCGGCGAGCTTCGCGTTGAACAGATCGGCCGGCAGGCCGGCGAGGCCGCCCGGGGGGTGGCGGAGGAGCGGGCGGGGCGACTGGCCGGGGAGGAGGCGGCAAGGGAGGCCCTCGGCGAGGCCATCTCGGCCGCTCAGGCCAGCGTCCATGACCAGATTGACATTGTCCACGGGCAGGTCTGGGCGGCGATGAGATGGGCGGCGTTGGGGTGGGAGCGTTCATATTCTGTCAAATGTTCATTACAAATTTCGGTCTCCTGTCCTTCTTTTTTTGCCCTGGTCTGGTTCCTGCCCTTCCCCCGCTGCCCCTGCCTCTGCTGTGTCTGTTTTGCAGTGCCAGGATCTGCAGGCCCAGCTGGGCCGATGGCAGCAGGATGTCGACAGGGTCAGCGCCGCCGCTTCTGATCTCGAAGGTCGAATTCACCCCCCCCCCCCCCCCCCCCCCCACACACACACACACACGCACACATCGATACACTCCACACATCGATCCACACATCGATCAAGCGCACCTCCACAAGGTCGGGTGGCAGCGATATTCGTGCTGTCTCTTTCGACCCCCTCCCTGCTTTTCATAATGTTGTTGCTGTTGTGCCCAATTTTTTGATCACATTTGAATCTATTATTTCCCCTGTTATCCCTTTCTGAACACGGGCACGCGTAGTCACACTGACGAGCCCCACGACATGCAAGCCGCTCACCAACTCGCGTGCACACACACTTCTTCACACAACCTCACAGCCCGGGCGGCCCACCACGAGGCCGCTCTGACCTCCCTTGCGGCCCGGCTGGAGACCTGCACGGCGCCGGCACCCGTGGCTCCAACCCTGACCATGGGTGATGATGACGGTGTGGCTCCAACCCTGATCACATCCACCACCCCAATGGGTGGTGATGTCGGCATGAACCGGCCGGGTGATGGTGGCGGTGTGGCTCCAACCCCGGGTGAGCAGCATCCCGTTGACCCGGAGGTGGCTCCAACCCCTTCATCATCAACATCAGATGTGGCTCCAACCCCCGTCGGTCTAACCCCACCCGCCGACGGCATGGTGGCTCCAACCACCGTCGGACTAACCCCACCCGCCGACGGCATGGTGGCTCCAACCCCGACTTCTGACGCCCCTGTGGCTCCAACCCCTGGTGTTGCTGTTGTTACCGCTGCGGCTCCAACCTCGGCCATGTCGACGCCCGGTGTCGATGATCTGGCCTGCCGGCTCGACCAGACTGCGGTGTCCATCCAAGAGCTCAAGGTCCGGACATGGATGGAGTTTGTATGTTGTTGGCATCATCACATCATCACCACCATCACCACCATCACCCGTCACCACCATCACCCCACCATCACCATCCACAAGCATCAGCATCAGCATCATCATCATCATCATCATCATCCAATCAGCATCAGCAGCATCAGCATCAGCATCAGCAGCATCAACATCAGCATCAGCAGCATCACATCATCCAATCAGCATCCTCCAATCAGCATCCTCCAATCAGCATCCTCCAATCAGCTTCATCCAATCATCTTCCAATCATCAGCATCATCAGCATCATTTCAACTCATCACCCTTTCTGCACCCAGCTTGCGCACGAGCGCCTCTCGATGGCCGTGGCCACCCTGGCGGCCTCCGTCCCCCCGGCGATATCCACCGCCCTCCCCCTCCACCCCGTCGACATCCCCCCTCCCACCCCCCATCCTGGTCCCGATGATGCGGCTTCCACCCCAACCCCCCATCATGATCATGGTGGTGATGACGCGGCTTTAACCCCGAATGCGTCTCCAACCCCACATCATGGTGCCAATGACGCGGCTTCAACCCCGGCGCTTGAAACCGAGTTGGCCCACCTCAAAGTGGCCCTGGCCGCGCTGTCCCAGCAAGTCCACCAACAGCCATCGGCCAGCCAGCTGTTGGCACCGGTTATGGAGCGGGTTGAAGGGCTGCGGATCCAGGTGGTCACTTGGAATGACCGCCAGCGGCAGGAGGGCGATGCCTGTCAGACCCTGGTGGCCCGCAGTGAGAAGAAGGCCGCCGCGAGGGAGCGGGTGCTGGCCCAGGAGATTCTGGCTCTGCGAAGTCCGTTTTTTGCTCCCCGCCTGGTGTGTGTGTGTGTGTGGGGGGGGGGGGGGGGTAATTGCCACCAGCTGGGGATGGAGCCACGCCCGGGCCATCGGGGATCGACTCCACCACGCGATGCGTCTCACGTGATTAACGACCTTCCCCCTTTTTCCCCGCCCTCTTTTTTGCAGGTGCCAGTGCCAAGGCCGATCAGACCCTGCATGATCTTGGCGCCCACCTGGAGGCCCTGACGGCCGACGTGCACATCATCATGCAGGCGGGTGGGCCGGGCGCGCCCCTCCGCCGACTGGTCCCGTCCTCCGCCCCATCATCGCCCAACCCGTCAACACCCCATCTCCCCGAGGCGGCCGACCTCTTTGACCTGCCGTCGCCCGCGCCCCGGCGGAGGGGCTGAGGCCGAGGCGGAAGCAAATCGTGGTTTTTTTTATAATCGATTGTTGGTGTTGTTGTTGTACGGGTTTGCACCTCGTTCGATCAAACGCACTCAGACATGGAGGATGGAAATTGGTTTTATTTTTTGTGGTTGTTATGACACTGACCCAGGTGGGTCCTGCCCCTGGGGTGTAGCCGACCGAACCCACGGTTGTACTTTTATGGTCGCGTTTGTAATCCGGCCGTCTTATATTTTTCTCTCTCTTTCGAGATGACATTTTCGGCAGCCATTCAAAAAAGAAGGTGTCTTGTCTGTCGGTATTCCCCCCCGCCGCGGGGTTGAGCAGGTTATGCCGAAGCCGTTGAAATTCTGACATATTAATGTCGGGTGCCGAGCTCTCTCTTTCGAGAGGATATTTCGGCAGACATTCGAAAATCGAAGGTGTCCTGTCTTATCACTCAATTCGTGGGTCTATTTCCCCGCCGCCGCGCGCGGGGTTGAACAGATTATGCTGAGCCCGTTGAAATTCTGGCATCTGTCGGGTGCCGAGCTCATTGAGATCGGCGAGCAGCTTTGCACAGGCTGCGCTTGTCACGAAAGGCCGACACAAGGCCGATCAATTCCAATTTAGCAAGGCCAATCATCGTGATAATCCAGAGCCACGGCCGGAGGAGAGAATCTCGGATGCATCCGCCATGCCGGGGGTCCCTACCCGACCGACCGACCGACCCACCCCCCAGCGGCGCCAGCTTCACGTTCGAGTCCTCCAAATACGAATGTTTCAAGACAAGGCAAATATCGACACGGGTATAAACAAACGGTACGGCACGAGAAGGCAAGGCTGTTGTTGTGTGGGCGTGGGTGGTGGGGGATCGGGGGGGGGGGGGGGGGGTAGTGTGAGACAAGCCGGATCGTTTCTGTGAATCGTGCGCGAATTGATGCTATGTGACATGTGGTGTGTGTCATACAAGGAGAGAAAGAACGGTGTTCATGTGTGTTGTGTGTTTATGTGCATTTATGTGTGTCATCATCATCAGCCAGAAGGAAAGAAGTCACGGGAAAACAAAGAGTTCTCATGTGTGAGTTCGTGTGCGTCATGTGCGGATGTTGGACGCAGTTCAAATCACAGTCAGCCCCCCGAATGGAAGGGGGCAGCAACGCACGGTCCCGGGGTATCTAGTCCTCCTCTTCATCCTCGACCGCGGGGGGTGGAGGAGGCCGGGGTGGAGGAGGCACGGGGAGGTCGAGGACGACTGTGTCTTCGTTGAGTCCGGTTTCACCAGAACTTGTGCATTGACCCGTGGCTGGCAGCGTCTAGTACGGCCGTGGCGACGGAATGCAAGGTGATGCACAGAACGAACAGACCTCATCTCGATCAGATTCTGAGAGAAAGACTCGGCACCCTTGACATCGGTTGGTTTTTCTGGAGGTGTAATGTGATACTGCGGTGGAGAAGGTGCGCTCGACAGACTGGCTGCATGCAAGGCAGAGTCTCAATCGACATTCAGCTTTTTTGCCAAAATCCAGGACGTATGAACGGAAAGAATTTTTGCACTCCTCGCATGTGTAAAGGACTTCGAGATCCTTGTAAAACGTGATGGCTGCGAACGAATGGCATTCTCGGCAGAGAGACGTCGACGAAAAATCTGTGAGTTCGCTGGAAATACCTGGAGGTGGGGGCGGTGGTGCTTTCACGCGCGCGCCTGATGAGGCCTGTCCCATCGAATAATCCCCGATTTCGAGTGGGTGGGACTCACTCCTTTACAAAAAAAAGACCAGAATGATAACCTGTTTCACCCGAAAGGCAGGGAATGCAGCAAATATTAGAATTCGAAACTTGATTATGTGTGTTTGTGCGGAATCCTTGGGAGGCCAACACCTTTCCCAAGAATTCTGACTCCCGCGCACCATGAACTTGCATCCTTCGAACACGAATCTCAGATCCGCCCCCGCGAAAGCGGGATCATGTCTTTGGTCACCGACTTGCAATTTGGCCAGGGACTCCCGCAAAAAACAGAATGCCTCAAAAGGGTGGCTTACCCGCTTCTTCGTCACCACCCCAGCACCCCCAGACAAGACACGTGGCGGAAAAGACTGACCACGCAGCTCTCACCCCATTGAGCCAGATTTCCCAAAACGCCCTCGATGATGGAGCTTCTTGAAGACAACTTCCAGAAAAGGTCCGCAACCAAATCCGACCTTTGGAGTCAACGTTTTGCCGAAATAGCTGTCGGCTCTCAGATGAAGAAGACGAGCCCTTTGTCCGAGATCTGTCGGTTCATACTTCCCCTGCTTTCTCAATTCTTTGGGGCATCGAATAGACTTTCGTTGACCCCAAGCTATGTGCAAGCGTGGTCCCAGCGGCCCCACCCATTCCAGCGCATTCCGCTCACCTTCCGCGACTCGATGCAATACTACTCCGACTTGTTCTACGGACCACTTTTCGATGAGGCCACTGCCCAGGTTCAACAGGCACTTCAGCCCAACCTCCGGACCCATCTTGAAGTCGACGAGAAGCAGACAAGCTTCACCACAACCGCCACTTTAATGTATTGGCCAGACTCGAAAGGGCCTTTGATTCGATGTCAATTCGCCCTGATCAACCTGGATGATCGCGACCGATTGCTCCCCTCCGATCTGCTTCTATTCCGGCTGGGTGATGGAGCCGAATGGATGGGGTTCTTCGACAAGCAGTATGTATTCTGTCTGAACACCCCGGAGGTCCTCCGGCTCCTGCACCTTGCAAACCAGGGGAATGTTGACCCACGAAAACCACATCTGCTCGAGATGACCCGTCTCACCAATTTTGGCCCCATGCGCCGTGCGGCCAATGTCCTGCATCATGCGCCCAACATCCGCTTCATGCATACCATCCTGAGCGGGCGGCTGATGCCCCCAGTGGATTCCGATACTGCCTCACCCCGAGCCCCGCTCATCCGCGAGGAGGCGCTCCGGTTCTCATTGAATCCATCGCAAGTGGTCGCCCTGATGGGAGTCATGTCCCATTTCAAGACCCCCGGTGTGGCCCTGGTCCAGGGTCCCCCCGGCACGGGTCTGTCTGCTCCTCCCCTTTGGTTCTAGTCCCCACTTCACACATCCGTAACGGCAGGCAAGACCCACACCGTGGATGCCATCATCTCCTGCGTGATGCGCACCGGCAAACGGCTGCTCGTCACGGCCCAGACCCATATGGCCGTGCATAACGCCCTGCTCTCGTTCACCAAGTCTGTCCCACCCCATACCCTCCTCTCCCCCCACCCTACCCACCCCACCCACCCCACGTGCATCTCCACCTTACCCTCAATGTGCTGCTCCCACCACCCAACACCCAACACCCACCACCCACCACCCACACCATCCCACACCATCCCACACCACCCACCACCCACCACCCACCAAAACCACCACCTACCCACCTACCCACCTACCCACCTCACCCTGTTTCCGTCACATGTTATGGATATCCTCACAGGGCGATGGACCCCGAGCACACCGGGGGAGGAGTGGCTGTTCCCCTGGATCTTCACCCATACGACATCCTCCTGTACGGAAACCGGGACCGCATCCGAAAGGAGGCCGAACAATTTCCCGCCCTGCGCGCCTACTCCGCTCACGATCGCCTCGATCGCCTTCGCGACGCCTGGTCGAATTACCGCACCGCCCGCACCTTCTACAGCCAAGTGCTGGGCTGCCTCCGCGCCGCTCGAGATGACATCGACCTCACCCCGGCATGCTTTGAGGCCATGAACAAGACGTTGGGCACCCCGCCGTGCATTCCACCATTGACGACCTTTCGGGATGCCCTGGCCCAGCTCAGCCGCGAGTGCCCGCCCGCCCTGGTGCCCCACGAGGCCTCCGCCTGTCTGAAACTCATCGAACAGCTCGCCGGACCGCTCGGCGACCTCGTGCCGGACCTCTGCGCGTGTCTCCAGCGCTGGCGAGCCACCTTTCCGCCACCGCCACCGCCCGGCTCCACCCGCCCCGCGCTGCCGCCACCGACACCCGTGGTCATCTTCCTGCCCGGCTGGTGGGCCGCGGTCCGGGGTCGATTGCACACGACGGACTGGTCCCGGGTTGAGCAGCTAGCGATTCGCTGGGCCCGTCCCATGCCCAAGTGTCCCTTCTGGGGGGAGGATTCGCTGCTGGAGCACTGCCGTGTGCTCTTCTGCACCTTGAGCGCGGCCGGGCGGCCGCAGGTGCGCGGGCTGGGATGTCGGGTGGCCATCGTCGACGAGGCGGCCCAGGTCTCGGAGGCCCTGACGATGGTGCTCTACACCAACTCGTTGAAGGTCTGACCCCCCTGACCCCCCATGCCCCATGCCCATTGCCCATGATCCTCCTCCCTCCAGCCACTCTCACCCCCCATTGCGGCTTTGTCCTCACTTTTGGCTTCGATCCCGCACCCTTTCCAGAAACTCATCCTTGTCGGCGACCCGAAGGTCAGTCTTACCCCGGCCTACTCTCCTCCTCTCCTCCTCCTCCTCCTCCTCCCTCCCCCCTCCCCACCACCTCTTCCTCCTCCTCCTCCTCCGCCTCCTCCTCCTCCTCCTCATCATCATCATCATCCTCCTCCGCCTCCTCCTCATCCTCCTCCTCCCATGGGCCGTAGCAACTGCCTTCTCTGACCATCTCAGCAGAGGCCAAGGCCTGCGGGTTCGGCCGGTCGCTGATGGAGCGCCTGGCGCATCCCCAGGGCGGCTGTCACCCCGTCCTGCTGCTCAACACCCAGTACCGGATGCACCCCGATATTGCGCTGTTCCCCAACCAGGTCTGGCCTCATCATCATCATCCAATCATCCAATCATCCAATCATCCATCATCATCATCATCATCATCATCATCATCATCATCATCATCATCATCATCATCATCATCATCATCATCATCATCATCATCATCATCATCATCATCATCATCATCATCATCATCATCATCATCATCATCATCATCATCATCCAATCATCATCATCCAATCATCATCCAATCATCATCCAATCATCATCCAATCATCATCATCCAATCATCATCCAATCATCATCCTTTATCTCTGGCCGCAGGTCTTCTACGAGGGGCGCCTGGCAGACGCGGCCTCTGTTCTTCAGCGCCCGGTCCCCGTCTGGCAGGCCCACCTGCCGCCCATCTCCTTCATCGACGTGTCCACACCCGAAGCCCAAAACGGGCCGAATGACAAGAGGTCTCTATGCCCCCGGTGAAGTCGACCCACCCCCCCCCCACCCCACCCCCCACGCGCACACACACGAACGCCAAGAGGCCTCTTTCCGAGGGAACCCGGACTCTTCTCACCAATCGTCTCCCTCACCCCGCCCACCCACCCGCCTCCAGTCTTTCTGATCACCCGGGGGCAGGTCGAGATCGCCCATCTCATCGATCATCTCCTTCACCCTCTCTCTCTCTCTCTCTCTCTCTCTCTCTCTCTCATATTCCGGAAAACCGAGCCACCAGGGCCCGTAAAAGGGGAACAAAGAGAGAAAAGAAATCACTTAAAATACCAACTGGTTGACTCCGTCCCACTCAGTGCTCAGCCCGTAGCTCGTCTCTCTCTCTCTCTCTCTCTCTCTCATATTCCGGAAAACCGAGCCACCAGGGCCCGTAAAAGGGGAACAAAGAGAGAAAAGAAATCACTTAAAATACCAACTGGTTGGCTCCGTCCCACTCAGTGCTCAGCCCGTAGCTCGTCGAGCCCTCAGGCGGCACCAGGAAGCAGCAGCTTCTTGTCGCAGTCGGTCTTGGCCACGCACGGCTCTCTCTCTCTCTCTCTCTCTCTATTCCGGAAAACCGAGCCACCGGGGCCCGTAAAAGGGGAAAGGGGGGAGAAAGGAAATCACCCAACGCACAAACAGTTGGCAGAAGGGGAGAAAGGGGTACATAGATTACCGGGGTTCACCCTCCCCCTCTCTCTCTCTCTCTCTCTCTCTCTCCCCGCACAGTCTTCATAACCCGGGGCAGGTCGAGGTGGTGATGAAGATTCTGGAGGCCCTGCTTGGCACTGTACCCCGGGGAAGTCAGACCCCATCAGTCGGCATCATCGCCCCCTACGCCGCCCAGGTCCGGATCCGGGTCACCACGGGGGTGGGGGAGGGGAGGGAGGGGCGAGATCGATCGAAGTGCCTGCCTGCCCGCGTCTCCTCCGCTTCGCTTCTTGGCGAGGTGTTTTATTGATGATGATGCTGTTGTTGTTTTGGTTGTTGTTGTTGTTGTTGTTGTTGTTGTTGTTGATGACTGGATGATGATGATGATGGTTGACGTTGTTAATGATGATGTTGTTGTTGTTATTGTTGTTGTTGATCGCTGGATGATGATGTTGTGTTGGCGTTATTGTTGGTGATGTTGTTGGTGATGGTGTTGGTGATGACGGTGATGTTGTTGATGATGATGTGATTCTTGTTCTTATATGTTGATGATTGCCTGCCTACAAAGATGACGACTGGGTGACGATGATGATGTACCAACCCACACTTACACACACCCCACGCACACACACCACGCACACCTGCAGGTGGAGCGGTTCCAGACCTGGGTGTCCATCCTGAAGGAGCAGTACCCGGGCCTCAGCCTCCGCGCGAGCACCGTCGACGGATTTCAGGGCGGCGAGGAGGACATCATCTTCCTGTCCACCGTCCGGTGCAACCCCGGGGGTAACATCGGCTTCACCAACGGTCTGCTCCTGCCCTTCGCCCTCGAGAGGGGAAGACGCATCATCATCATCATCATCATCATCATCATCATCATCACCATCATCACCATCATCATCATCATCACCATCATCATCATCATCACCATCATCACCATCATCACCATCATCATCCCATCCTCTGTCACCCCATCATCCAATCATCATCCATCAGCAGCATTTTCATCAATCCCTCACTTCCCGCACTCCCACGGCGACACCACTCTCCCCCTGTGCACCAGATCCGCATCGGCTGAATGTGGCTCTCACCCGGGCCCGTCAGACCCTGGTCCTCGTCGGCAGCCTCAGCACCCTGACCGCCGCCAGCGCCCTACGCCACCCCAACGAGGAGAACCACTGGGGCCGCCTGTTGGCCTCCCTTCGCGCCCGCCAGGCGATTCTCCCGCTCAGCCGATTCCCGGAGCTCGCCCACCTTGGGGTCGGGTTCGGGGTGGGCCCCCGGGGTAATAATCGCAAACCTCGGATGGTTGTGCCCCAAGGAGGCCGCTCGGGTTTGATTGCGCCGTCGCTGCCTCAACCAGCAGCAGCAGCAGCAGCAGGGTGTCCCCGTGCCGTCATGCTCCGCTCCCTGCCCCCCCTGGGCCACCGCTACGATCGACATCACCCCCACGTACACACCACCCCCGGTCAGCACCACCCCAAGGCGGGTCGGCAGTACCCCAAACAACCGAAGAAGACCGGCGGCCACCAACATCACCCCAGGGCCCCACTCCCTGTCTCCGCGACATGGGCCGTGCCGAATCACGAGGGCCCCCCAAGACCCCGACCCCCCCCAGCTGTTGCTGTTTCAGCCCCCAAGCAGCCCACTTCATCTCCATCCCCAGTATCCACTCCCCCGGCGAGGCGGCTTCAGTACCTCTGGGACCCAAGTCTGGCGGTCGGTGGTGCCTCTGCTTTATGGGAGGAGCAGACGTATCCTCCCCCGACTGCTCCCCGGGCGGCCGGAACCAGGCCCCCGCAGGAACCACCTGTTGTCTCACACCACCACCACCAGCACATGAGTGCGGCGGAGTACGGCTCCGACCGTTCTTCCGAGTCTTTCTGTACCATCCTGTGAGCGCCTCCCCCCCCGGGACCGTTCATCAACGCCAGAAAAAAAAAATTCCGCATTTTCAAATTCATGGTCGTGTCTGCTCTGCCGGGGGCGGATGAGACAGGTCGTGTTCGGTGGAAAAGAAAACGCACTGCCTCTCCCCGGAGGGAGCGGCGCGGGTGGGAGGAGAGACAGCCAATAAATAGGGAGGAGGTGGGAGAGGCGGAGGTTCCCCTTGGGCACAGCGGCCAAAGAGGGAGACGAAGAGAGAAAGCGGAGCGGCGGCAGATGGAGGTTATGCACTCTTCTGGGCCTTCTTGGGCATGAAGGTCTGGATCATCTTCACGACGCCCATGGCGAACCAGGCAACGTTGAGCAGGGTGAATGACCCCAGGGCCATCGCGCTCAGGAACTTCTCCAGCAGGGTGTACCGGGCAACCAGATCATCAAAGTGGCGACCGACCAACCACAGCAGCCCACCGCAGGCAATCGCGCGGTAGGTGAGGGCGAAGAAAGTCAGCACCCCGGTGAGGGTGGCACTACAAAAAAGATTGGTGAGTGGTCGATGGAGAGGTGAGGCACAGACCGCCAATCGGTGACCTTGCGGGTCTCCTGGAACCAAATCTGGTTCAGCAGGAAGGTGGAGACCTCAAAAAATCCAACGCAGATAATGCCCGTCGAGAGACGCTTCAGAATAACCGAGGAAAGGCAGGTGAACAGAGTGATGATGTGATGCCACACAGCGGGAGCGCTGTAGAGTTGGGTCTTCCTGTAGGCCAACATAATGATAAGATCCTCGAAGAAGTAACCCTGAGCAACAAGAAGGAAGAGGTTGCCACCAGTCGAGGACCAGAAAAGGGTGTTGTTGTAGAACTGATCAAAGTGGACGTAGGCCAGAATCGAGGCGCAAATCAATTGATAGGCAGCCTGGGTGTTCGAAAGAACACGAATATCCCAATCGAACCGAGCAATTTTGTTGAGCTTGCGGTAGGTCTTCCCAAAAATAATATAATCGAGTGGGGCGATCACCAGGCGGTTGACCACAAAGACTGCCACGGTGCAAACCAGCCACACCAAAATGGGATACTCGTCCACAGCCACATCAACCCAGCGGGGCCATTGGAACGATTGGAGGAAGGAGAGCAGAGCCTGCATTCTCTGGGTCTGTGACCGGGGAAATCGAGACCGAAAAACGGCGACGGAGAATCGGAAAAAGGCAGCAAAACAAGGAAGGGATCTCAGGTGCCGAAAAGAATATAACGAATTGGCTGACCTGGCCACCCCGGCATGCGGATGAGCAAGCGGGGACCCAATTTACCGCCGCCAGCGTGCGAAGATGGGCAATGGGGAGTGGGAAGGGGAAAAAAAAACATGACGCCAACAATCCGAACAAAAACCAAAAAAAAAAACAAATGGGAAGAAACGAAAACCAATACAAGGCGGCCAGAATTGTGATGAAAATCATCTCGGAGCCAGGCCAGACGGCGAGTGGCTCGATGCTGTGATCATGGCCACTTCGCGACACCCACGACTCATGGTACGGCCCCTCCGGCCGCCAGGGATGTAGTCCGCCCACCGTTCGGCGGGTCGGCCTTCATCCTCATGGCGCGGACGTTCTCTTCTCCTCTCCCGCTGAGGGCACAGCAATTTGTTTGTGGATAGGGCCCCACATCTCAGATGCCGCTTGGTCGGCCGGAGGTCGCCATGGGTGATGTCGCCTAAGATGGTCCCCCAGAGGTTGCTCACCTTGAGGGCGCGTCCGTTGTCGCGAGCCACCATCCACGGGTACCGAGGTGCTGTGTTACGACCAGTCTTGCCGCAAGACCAAGACCAATCCCTACGACGAAATGTGAGACGATCCAGGGGCAATAGGTGGGCCAGCGCAGACTTTCTCAAGATCCATCTGTGTTTGACGGCGACCTTGCGATTTGTTGTAGTATCCACAAATACCGAGTGCACTGTGTACGGAGAGACATACCCTTTTGGAGGTTCGTCGATTTCCGTGAACAGCTCTCTCAAGAGTGGTTCACCTGATTTTTTGTTGATGTTGATCTTCGCTTGACGCTGGATCAGCTTGCCGTATTTTTCTCGCTGGCGGGCTCGCCCACTCAGTTTTTTGCGGGGTCCATCACCTGCATGGAGACTGGTGGCGCGAGCCACGAACGGTGTTTGCATCCTCACCTTGCCCGCACGGGCGAGGCTGTAGATGATTCGACCCATATTCTACCGCGCACAGTCGACAAGCCACGCAGCAGCGGACGGGCGACGGGCGATGAACGACCAGAAGAACCCCGAGGGCAAGGTCAATTAACTCCTTGTCAAACGAGGTTTTCTTTCTTTCTTCTTCAGCTTGGCCCCAAGGCCGAGAAGTTCTTCCACCTGGTGGGTGAGGCGCACCGCAAGGCCGAGCGGACCTTCAACCGCTCCTTCTGGCTGGCTCGCATTGCTGCCACGCTGGCCCGCTGGGGTGCGGCGCTCGAGGAGACCTGGGCCCAGGCCGCCACCGCCCACCACAAGAGCACGGGCCTGGCATGCTTCAACGTGGCTCTCGACCAGTACAAGATGGAGAGCGACCCCAACGCCAAGATGGGCTAAAACGGTGAGTGGGGTAAAATCCTTTCTTTTTGTCCCTTTTCTTGAAATGAATCCTCTTCTTTTCCTTTTGTATCGTCTCCTCTTCCCTCTCTTTCTTCTTTCCCTCACCCCTTTCATCGTTCTTCTCCGGCAAAATTGCCCCATTGTCCCCGGGCCAACACGTTTTTCCCCCTTTCTTCTTCGTTTCTTCTCCGGCAATTGTCCCAGGGCCAACACGTTTTTCCCCTTCCTTTCTTTTCCTCGCGGGTTTTCTTGAATTTCAGGCAACCGCCCGGTCTCTGGGGGCCACACGTCTCTCACAAAAATCGGTAACACCGGCAAAATTTATAAAATCCACACCGACTCCGAGCGTCGCCCAGCTCATCGACTCACGGGCAACGACGGAAGCGGCGACTGGCTCGATGCTGTGATCATGGCCACTTCGCGACACCCACGACTCATGGTACGGCCCCTCCGGCCGCCAGGGATGTAGTCCGCCCACCGTTCGGCGGGTCGGCCTTCATCCTCATGGCGCGGACGTTCTCTTCTCCTCTCCCGCTGAGGGCACAGCAATTTGTTTGTGGATAGGGCCCCACATCTCAGATGCCGCTTGGTCGGCCGGAGGTCGCCATGGGTGATGTCGCCTAAGATGGTCCCCCAGAGGTTGCTCACCTTGAGGGCGCGTCCGTTGTCGCGAGCCACCATCCACGGGTACCGAGGTGCTGTGTTACGACCAGTCTTGCCGCAAGACCAAGACCAATCCCTACGAGTAACGCACAGAACATGGCGGCGGTGTATGTGGAGCAAAGGGACGAATCAATCGGACAGGAGTTGGTCAACACACAGACTTTCGCAGATGCCACCTGTGCCTCACCGAAACTGTGCGAGCTGATGTGGTGTCCAAAAAAACAGAACGTGCCACGAAATAAGAGACGTACCCCTTGGGGGGCTCATCGACTGTGGAAAATTTCTCCACATAAAGAGGTGCGCCAACGCGTTTGAATGCTGAAACCATTTGCTGCCTCTGGCGCAGTTTGGAGTACCGTTTTCTTTGGCGGGCTCTCCCAACTGCTCGCTTGGGAAGATCTCTGTGACCCCAGGCACGAAGGGGTTTCACAATAGGAGTTTGCATTCTCACCTTTCCTGCGCGGGCCAAACATCCATGTAATATGCGCCCCATGAGCGGACAATGAGCGATGGACGGATGGCGATTGAGGGACGAGCCCGACGAACACTCGGTGAGAACCGCAAATTCTGTCAAACAGGGGCTCAGCAGTATGGGGTAAAATCCTTTCTTTTTGTCCCTTTTCTTGAAATGAATCCTCTTCTTTTCCTTTTGTATCGTCTCCTCTTCCCTCTCTTTCTTTCTTCCCTCACCCCTTTCATCGTTCTTCTCCGGCAATTGCCCCATTGTCCCCGGGCCAACACGTTTTTCCCCCGATATTCCCGGGGGTAGGTTGGCATCCGACTCACCCCCCCCCCCAATTCCATCATCCCCACCTTGTTTTTGAGCGCGTCATGGCCTGTATCGGGGGTGGGAAAAAACGCGAGTGGAACTCACCCCGTCAGTCACCTCTCCGGGGCTGCTGCTGCTGCTCACTGCGCCTGCGGCGGCAGGGTCATATCCACCACTGTTACTCACTCCGTCTGCGGGGGCAGGGGAATATCCACCACTGTTACTGCGGGGGCAGGGTCATATCCACCACTGTTACTCACTCCGTCTGCGGGGGCAGGGGAATATCCACCGCGGCGGTGAGTTGGGCGGTGGGGCAGATGTCCGTCCGGCGCTCATCCTCGGTCAGCGGCCGGATGACACGACATGGGTTGCCCGCTGCCACCACGTCACTCGGGAGGTCCTTGGTCACCACGCTGCCCGCACCGATGACCACGTTGTTCCCTGCAGGAGAAAAAGGGAGGGAGGGATGAGCCGGATCAAAGATCTCGGGGATCGTTCGCCAGTGTGGCGTTAGTCGGACAGCAAGGTCGGCACACAGCCACCACAGGGTGATGATGACAGACAGAACGACAGGACGGTGACAGACACGACAGAAGGATGATGATGACAGACAGGACGACGAGGGGTGGGCGGGCGATGCCGAGGTGCCCCCGCGACAGTGACAGTGCCAGTGTCAATGCCAGCCAACAAGACATGAGTCCGATCCAATGCCATCCAACAAGACAGAAGTCCGATACCCAAAAATAGTGGTGTACAGACCCCCGGATAACAAAGACCAATAGTGGTGTACAGACCCCCGGATAACAAAGACCAATAGTGGTGTACAGACCCCCGGATAACAAAGACCAATAGTGGTGTACAGACCCCCGGATAACAAAGACCAACAAGACCGATGATACATTCCGATACCCGTCAACAGAAAGAACATCTTCTATGGAATGGTGGGGTGGTGTACAACCCCCCGGGGGAATGGAGACCAACAAGACCGAGGATGCATTCCGATGCACATCATCTTGTATGGGGGGGGGGGGGGGGGAACAAAGACCAACAGACCGATGATACACACATCAACACGACAACTTGTATGGGAAATTACATTCCGATGACAACAGGACATCACATGTCGACATACCCCCGGGGTCATGAAGACCAACAGACCGATGGTGATCCCGGGGCAGACCACGACCCCCCCGCCCAGCCAGCAGTTGTCCCCAATCCGAATGGGCTTGCCGAACTCGGCCCCGCTGATGCGCAGGTGGGTCGCCACGGGGTGGGTGGCCGTGTAGAGCTGCACGTTGGGCGCCAGCATCACCCGATTTCCGATGTGGATCGGGGCCACGTCCAGAAAGACGCTGTTACCCCCTCGGGGGGAGGGGGACACACACGGGGAGGGAGACACGGGGAGGACAAGTGAGGGTCACGTTCGGGGGGAGGGAGGTAGACACAGAAGGGGACGGAGAGGAGGCAAGTGAGGGTCGGGGGTAAGCGAGACACTATCACCCTCGGGGAGGGAGACACACCAGTGCAGTGCAGTGCAGTGCAGTGCGGTGCGGTGCGGTGCGGTGCGGTGCGGTGCGGTGCGGGGCGGGGCGGGGCGGGGCGGGGCGGGGCGGGGCGGTGCGGGGCAGGGCAGGGCAGGGCGGGGCGGGGCGGGGCGGGGCGGGGCGGGGCGGGGCGGGGCGGGGCAGGGCAGGGCAGGGCGGGGCGGGGCAGGGCGGGGAGCAGGAACGGGGCATGTGACGTTGCGTCAGTGCGCAGTGGCGAATCGAAGGGGATGATGCACATTGGCGAGATGTCGGAACGGGGGCAGGGGGCAGCACGTGCGCGCAGGTGAGCACGGGAGGGAGTCAGAGCGAAGAAGAAGAACAGGAAATGCTCCCCCCCCCCCCCCTCCACATCCCCTCCATGTCGACATCACCCCATGTCCACGTCGACATCACCCCCACGTCGACGACATCACCTCCCACGTCGACGACATCACCCCCCATGTCGACATCACCCCCCCCCATGTCGGCATCACCGAACGTCGACATCGCCCCCGTGCAGACCAATTGAAATTGCAGTAGAAATTGTCCCCCACATGGATGTTCTTGCCGTAGTCGCACCGGAAGGGGGGCGTGATGTACGGGTTGGCGCCATGCGACCCCAACAGCCGGTGGATCAGCCCCCCGAACTCAGGCGCGTCGGGATCACTGGCGTTGAGTTCCCTGCACACGGTTCGGCTGTGGTGCCGGCCGGCCACCAGGACGGGGTCGAACGCGTCATACAGGAGCCCCATCAACATCCGGTGCTCCTGACACATGGGCTGCCAGGTGACGTGGGTCCTGGTGGCCCACCCGACCACGCTCTCGATAAAGGCCTTCATCTCCGGGGGAATAGCCTCACGCTGAGCCCGCATGCAGAAGCGCGCATAGAACTGCTTGCGCAGAAGCAGCATCCGGTCCAGCCGGGCCCGGTCGACAGTCCCCGGGCCAGCCACGCCCTCGTAGCCCTCCAGTAGGGTGTTCGTGAAGGCGGCCGTGTCGGCCTGGGGGACCCCGGGCCCCATCCCGGCAAGCATCGCCACTAGTGTGGTTGTTGTGCAGATCGAGATGAGTGAGTCGTGCAGCAGCAGAAGAAGAAGAAGAAGAAGAAGAAGAAGATGATGATGATGATGATGATGATGATGATGATGATGATGATGATGATGATGATGATGATGATGATGACGATTGGTCGGATGATGATGACCGGATGATGATGATGATGATGGTTGTGGTTGTTGTGGATGGTGATGATGATGGTGATGATGGTGATGGTGATGGTGATGATGATGATGATGATGATGATGATGATGATGATGATGATGATGATGATGATGATGATGATGATGATGATCGGATGATGATGATGATGATGTTGGAGAAACAGACCGCCAATAATGGCCTGGGCGAGGTCGTACTCCCACCAGCCCAGCTGAATCTGGTCAAAGTCGAAGACCGACAGGGCCACGGCACGACCCTAACATAAAAAAAGGCGGAGGGGTGAGGATGGGTGGGGGTGAGTGGGAGGATGGGGGGTGAGGATGGGTGGGGGGTGAGGATGGGGGTGATAGCCACCACCGATACGATACGAACCTGCGGGTCTCGGGTGACGTGGAAATTGGAGAGATTCAGGTCTCCGTGCAGGATCCCAAAGTGCTCCGCCTGGCATGCCACGGCCACGTCATCGGGGTGCAGCTCGACACCCTCCATCAGTCGCTATCCCCGGAGGAATGGACTCGGTCGGAGAAGAAGGCTCGTCGAACACGGACCTCATGCAGCGCATCGTACCGTCGCATCCGCTTGACAAGTTCGGGGTGGCGTTGAGCAACCGCGCGAGCACCACGGTGGAACCGAGCCATCCAAGCACCCCACAGCCGAATGAGGTCGAGATCACCCAGCCACCGGAACTCGAAATAGTTCATGAGATCACCCACGGCCCAGGTCAAAACGCTGACACAAAAGTCGCCGTGCAAAATCGCAGCCGGTTGAGAAGGAGATGCCGACTTGGGGAAGACCGGAACGCAGAGACCATCCAATCTTTCGATGGTAAAAAGATCGTGGACAAGCGCGAGCTCGTCACAAATCCGTTTATACTGGCGAGCAGGTGCCACACGAACGGCAAACTGTGCTCCAGCGTCGTTAGTCGCACGATATGTGCGATTCTGCGAAGACTTAAGTTCACTCCCCAAAATGAGGTCCCAATTTTGTCTCAAAACAGTAGCGACGTCGTCTTGCTTGACATCCAGTTTCTCAAACAATGTCGAACTCATGATGTCAGACTGGAAGGTGACGTGGGGAACACTCTGAAGCCCCAGGGGTGTGTGTGTGCTGCAGGCGGCTCGTGGGTCCAGCTCAAACCGGTGCGACATATTTGCATGTTTTCGGTGTCAGCATTCAAAACAATAGTGCACTAGGGTTGATTTGTGTTCGCCCCTCTGTTATCAGGTCTAATGGACCCGACTGGAATATTTCAGTGCCTCCACTCGTGAGTGAGCCCGATTCCGAGACCTCCATTCTTTTATACTTCACGCGGGTTCGTCGTCTATTTGGAAGAGAATGAGGGGGCGATTAACATTTCGTTCCGTCATGCCCTGCTGTTCGAACTATTCATCCACCCCACGCAGCATGAGTGACTCTCACCAAAAAGAAATCAGATCCAGTCCTCCAAAGATGCCCAGTCTACGAAAGACGGGTTCCGCGGCCCTCGATTTTTGCAAACTCAAATATGCACGCGGCTCCCACCCCGTGGCTTTCCCGCCCTTTTCTGGCCATATATAAGCAGCCCTTCTTCTTCCCTGTGGGTATCTCCTCTTCAGCAATGGCCCGCACCAAGCAAACAGCCCGCAAGTCCACCGGTGGCAAGGCCCCCCGGAAGCAGCTCGCCACGAAGGCTGCCCGCAAGACCGCTTCGGCCTCCGGCGGCATCAAGAAGCCTCACCGCTTCAAGCCCGGCACGGTTGCTCTCCGCGAGATCCGTCGTTACCAGAAGAGCACCGAACTTCTGATCCGCAAGCTGCCCTTCCAGCGGCTGGTGCGCGAGATTGCTCAGGACTTCAAGACCGATCTTCGCTTCCAGTCCTCTGCCATTGCTGCTCTCCAGGAGGCTTCTGAAGCTTATCTGGTTGGCCTCTTCGAAGACACCAACCTGTGCGCGATTCACGCCAAGCGTGTCACTATCATGCCTAAGGACATGCAGCTCGCTCGGCGCATTCGTGGTGAACGCGCTTAAATCCGAGAGTTTCTCTCGGAACTCCTTCCCTTCCTCCCCCTCCTCAACCAAAGGGCGTTTTTTAACGCCCCTCTCCGAAAGAATTTTCATTGGTCCCTGACTCCGAAATCCAGAACCAAAAACTCCATTTCCTTAATTTTAATTTTTCCGTCGCAGTCCGAGCAGTTTCTCACATGGTCTCATTTGAATAACAGCATAGATAGATTCTTCGGAACGGAGGCAGCTGAACCAAGGAACAACGCGTCTCTCGACAACCTGGATTCGTCAGCAGCTCTTGCCGGCCACGTTTCACCACGGTGCCGCCGACGTCGATGCTCCGTCTGCGTCCCTCCAGCCGGCTGGCCACGTGCCCGCGACTGGATGATCCAGGAGGGGGAAGCAAGAAGCCCAACGCGAAGGGAAGGAACGTGTTGGCCCCATCGTAGGGAGAAGGACGAAGAAGGAGATCAACTTTATACGCCCTGACATCCACACGGGGCGCTGGCCCCCGGGGGCAGGGCGGGCGCGTGGTACACCACGGCGTACATGGGCAGGATGGCATCCTCGCTGTAGATGGCGAACTCGGCCCAGTTCAGGCTCGAGTTGGGCGCTTTGGGGCCCTTGGACATCCCGTACACCGAGTCGTACCCCGCGGGGGCCTGGGTCCACTGGCTGGTCGCATGGTCGTCATGGTCGGCCTCGAAGGCGTGGCCCACGACACAGCGGCAGATCAGGATGACCCGGCTCAGGGTGGGATCACTGGAGGCACCGCGGCTGGTGGCCCGGGGTGGTTCGGTGTAGTCGTTGGTCTTGGTGGACTCGAGCCCAAAGTAGAGGCCGGTCCCGAAGCGCTGCGTGAACTGGCCTGGATTGCGGACGGTCCGTTTGATGAAACCCCCATGGAGGATGCCGCACGCCGCGCAGGTGCCGTCCGTCTGGCCGCAGCCGGTGCCCTGGGCCCGCCACTGGCTGCCGCAGGCGGAGGTGGTCCCGTGGAAGAGGAATTCCTCGCGCCGGTTGGCTGGCGGCTGGATGGTCTGGCGGTAGGTGGCATAGCGCGCGGCCACTGTCTGGTTCCACACCTTGGCGATGAAGCAGGGGCGCGGCTGGGGGACGCCCGGCCTGCGCCAGCTGGCGGTGAAGAAGCCCCAGACCGCATCCCCCTCGCCACCATCCCCGGGTTGGAGGGGCGTGACGACGAAGGGCTGCTGCATGATGTGCGGCGGGAAGGCCGGGTGGGCTGTCGCCCAGGGGAAGGGCGTGCGGGTGTGCTGAAGCGGCGCCTCGAAGAGGGCGGTGATCAAACTCGAAGGGGCTGGCGGATGGTGAAGAAAAGAAGACGACGGCAACGTCTGAACGAGGCAGAGTCGAGGAGGCAAGAGCAGACCGGCTTTTTCAACTTCTGCATCCTTTGAGGCGGGTTCGGAGGGTGCCGGCGGGGTCTGCGCCAGGGGAATTGCTGCTGATGGAGTTGGAGCCGGTGTGGGGACGGTCACCCCGGGGGGGCACGGAAGGGCCCCGCCAACCAACGCCGCCGGATCCGCAACGAGAAAATCACCTGAGAATGGTTTAAGTGTAAAGAAGAAAATAAACTCCAATAAACTGACCTGATGTGGGAGTGCCTGAGGTAAAAGAATGCCAGAATGATGCCGCCCCGAAAAGACAGCCTATGAGTAACGAATGACCAAACAAATTGAATGGGCAGACAAGATGACATGACAAATCGATTCTTCAAGCAGAGGGGAGTGACAAGCGAGGAGGCTAGTCTCGACGGAGTCCAAAACCCGGTGAATGACCCAAAACCGACAGTTTGGCCTCGGTGGCCTCGTGTTAGAGCAGCCTCGGAGAGACGCCCCAAAACCATAAAACGTGAGATCTCTCACTCGAGCGATCGTCCAACGACGCCGCATTTCTTGAGATTCTTCGAGAAGAAAGGGAGAGTGCAAAATGCATGTGGAGATGGGGCCAAGAGCCCAGACCATATGATCAGTGGGGCCGCGCCAAGTTATCTCAAGGAAACTGGAGCGGGGCGAGAAGCTCCCAAGCGGGGGCGTCGGGGAGCCGAATGGGCCAGGCGACTGAGGCGGTCGGGAGGACGGGATCATCCGATCGAAGAAGTTCAGTTGATCCCGGATTGAACCACACACCTGCCAAGTCGGTGGACCACGGGGGTCAAGCAGAGGAAAAGCGATGACCAACCTAAGGCCCCTCCACCCTCCCCGCCCCAGCCACAGCCCAGCCGGCGAACATGACCCGCCGTCGCCCGCTCGCAAGATGATGGTTGACTTCGCACGGGTGGCACCGCTTGATGAATTCTGCTGGGCCTCCTCCCCCCCGGGCGGCCCTCTTCTCCCAGGTGTGGACCAACCCACCGGCGAGGACAGATGTCCGGGATTCCGGAGGAACCTTCGCCATTGTCGTTCCATCGGCCTCGGCATCCGCGCGCAACGCGCGACTGCTTCCGAGCCGTTGTCGTCATCACAGCCTGGTAGTACGCAACAACGTCGATGCTGCTCAGTCGTCCGCGGGCTCAGTCTTTTTTTGAGAGACGCAAGTGGAGAAAAATCTCGAGAATTACATACCACCACCACACTCCTCGGGGTTCGAGCAGCGATCGTGACTCGGACGCCCCCCCTCCGTTACCCAGCGATGCCGCAGCCCACCCGACGGATGGGCCGCGAGGTGTTTGAGGCCAGGTTGCGCTGCACGCAGCGGCTCAGGTCGAGTTCGTACACTTCGGGCCGCCCGGGGACGCGCATCTGGGGGGTGGGAGGGCGAGGGTCGGAGAGATGATCAGAATTGGTTTGTGCGCGCCCGGGTGAAACAGGGACAAAGAGAAGGAGGAGGAAGGGGAGGGCGGCCTGACCTGGATGCCGGACCCGGGGCCGGTCCCCTTGGTGTAGGCATCAAAGGCCTGGCTGACGAAGAACTGGTCGGCACTCTGCATGGGCTGCCACTGGCCCGCCGCGTCGAGGTACTGCCACTGCACCGCAGAGGACGGCGTCTCCGGCTTGGGCTCGCGTTTGACCGCCCGAGTGCGCCAGCGCTCGGCTTCCAGTTTCCGGTGCTGCGCCATCTCCTTGAAGTCGACCTTTCCGGGAGAGAAGGATTTGGGGAATGGAGTCAATCAGGAGTCGAGGGACCAGCCAAAAAGGCAACCCAAAGGGCCCAAGGGCGGGATCACGGACGAAGTATGTAGTCATGACGTCGTCGCACAGGCGGCTCACGTCGCCGATGTCGCCCTCGGAGGGGCCCCCATGCCAGGAGTAGAGCTCGTAGGCCTGTTCGATGCGGCAGTTGTGCTCGTCCCGGTAGGGCTGTGCAGAGAAAGCAGCCGGGAAAATACGAAGGGCGAGGGGTCAGTCAAAACGAATGGCAAGGAAGGAGAGCAGGGGGGCGAAAAATACAAAAAGACAAAAGACGAGGGGTCTGGTCAAAACGAATGGCATAGAGAGATCGGGGGGCGGACCTCCCATGGGCACCGGTCGCCCCGCCAGAACCACTGGAAGGGCACCGAGGGCAGCTCGATCCACTGGCTGGGTGCAGCAGCCTGGAGTGCGGCCTGGAGTGGCGCGGGGGCCGCGAGTGGGCTGGGCAGACGATCTTGGTCGGTTACGAATGTCTCTTTGATGTGGTCCGGGTCGGGGTTGGGCAGCGGACAGGCGGGCAGGTACCCGCCCTCGGCCAAGGCGGGCTTGGCGCCACCCGTGGAGACGATGGCGACGGGCAGGCAGAAGGATTTCGACCAGTCGACGGGGTTGGGGACCACGTGGCAGAATCCGGGAACCAACGTGGGGCTGCAGCAGCTCAGGATGAAGGTAATCACAAAGTGCGAGCCACCACGGCCTGCGCGTGCATGGACGGGGTGTGGCCGAGGCGGTAATGAGAAGAGAGTTCGGCTCCCTCACCGTTAGCCACCTTCAGGAGGGAGACAGACAATACGATTTCGAGACGGTGGACTTCATGGAGAAGTACTCGCCAGGGCCGTGAACTTGGCCCGCGCGCCGTTTGGGGTCGAAGCCATCCCAGCAGATGGGCCCCACGGCCGCGTCGGGGGTGCCGTGCCAGGCGAAGAAGCCCTTGGACACGTCCAGCTCGCCGCCCGCCATCTGCAGGAAGCGCACCGCGGCGGGGCACAACTTGTTCAGATGCGGGTTGGGCATGATGGTGTAGGGCCCCAGCACGTCGCGCTCCCACTCGGCCCCGGCCCACTTCTGGGCCTCGGCAAAGCAGCGATCGAAGAACTGTTTGCGTGCCTGTTTAGGGAAGGGTGGATGAAGGTGGAAGGGGGCGGTGAGATGGGATGGGATGGGATGGGAGATGAGAGAGGTGATGGTGGTGGTATGCGGACCATCGTGCAGTCCCTCTTGAACTTCTCCACGGCCGCGCGGCGCTGACGCTCCTCCTCCTGGCGGCGCTGCTCCTCGGCCATTCGGGCCATGGCCTGCCTGCGCACCTCATCCTCCTTCCGCTTCCGCTCGAATTCCTCGGCCTGGAGGCGGTCGAGATACGCCTGGTAGTCGGCACAGCTGCGGCCCCTGTGGGCGTCGGCCACGGGGGAGGAGGACGCGACCACGCCGCACTTGCCGCAGACGTGCAGCAGGCAAGACGGGCACTCGTGCCAGCCTTTGGCCTTGGCGACGACCCCGTCGCAGTTCGAGTTTGGGCAGCGGCAATGGAGCGAGGCCGACTCTGGACGGGCGCGGTCGGAAGGAGAAAGGGATGCAGGGAGAAGGTGTCAATGACATGCAAAAACTGGGTGCCTGTCTTATGTCTGCCGGCCCGGGCCAGGGAGAGCAAGACAGACTGGCCAGTTGGTCCTTCAGTAGCCGCTTGAGCAGGTCCTGCCAGGCTTGCGAGGCCACCAAGTCGTCGCAGGCCACTGGAGTGCGGCACGTGGGGCAGACGATGGGCACCGTACCACACATCTCATGCTTCAGGCAGGCCTCGCAGTAGGGGTGCCCGCAGGACGAGAAGAAGTGCGAGGGGGCGTTCGATCTCCCATGGCAGTAGTCGCAGCGCGAACGCACCTCCTGGGAGTCGCCCAGCTCCCGAAGAATGCCGAGGAGGGCCCTCTCGGCCTCCTTCACCGCGGCCGGGTCGGTGGGGTGGCCGATGGACACCGCGGCGCCGTTCTCGATCATGTCCATCACGCAGCCGCGCGAGGCGACGGCGGACCGGAGCTTGCGGAACCGATTCAGACCCGTGTCGGCCCGAAGGACGGCCTGCTGCCGGGGGAGCAGAGGCACCAGGAGGTTGCGGTCCGTGAAGGACTGGTACAGGTCACCCATCCGCTTCATGAACTCGCCTTGCTGGGCGCCGGAACCGTAGACGCTCTGTGCGTGGAAGGAGTGAGAAGTCAGAGCGAATGGAGTGAATCGAGAAGGAGGAGGGGGGGGGGGGGGGGGTGGCAGACCCAGGTGCTGTCCTCATCGATCCCCTCGAGGTCCAGCCCCAGCTCGACGGCCCACTGCCTGGCCTGGGGCCGCAGCTCTTTGTAGAAACTCGAATTGCCGGGCCGGAAGGGAATCTCAATGGGGTCCACGGCGCTCGCCAGCTCCTTGGCCGCCAGGGCACATTCCTGGGGCGAGCCGCGGAAGGTGACCTTGGGTGGGGAGGCGGTTATTGTGGCCTGGCAACGCGGCCGTTTGGCGCGAAGGTGCTGGACGGTCCGCTCCAGGTTCCCGTGCGGAGTGATGTGAACATACACCTCGGCCAGGCCCTCGACCAGCTGAAGGGAGGCGGATGGCGGGAGAGACATGCGGCCGAGCGAATCGATGAATTCGGCGGCCTTGCTGACGGATGGGAAGGTGTACTGGTTGCGAATCCGCTGAGGGGTGACCCCCCGGGGGGTGCTGAACAGAGCCCGTGGCTCCGGGAGGTCGGGGAAGTTGCCGGTCAGCTGGCTCGTGATGATCCGCTCGCAGTTGGGGTCGCCGAGGGACCACTCGACCTCCACCAGGCGACCCCACTGGTCCGAGTTGACCACCCGAGCCTGCGGGACGCGCTGCAGGGACATCCCGAGCTCGCGGGCGTCCTTCTGGGGGATGAGGATATCACCGCTCTGGGCGAAAATGGCCTGCTGGTCCTTGGTCTGGCGGAGCAGGGTCGAGACGGCGTCATCTTCGGCGGCCTCCTCCCCGTTGGAGGGTGCCCGGGGACGGAGCCGCAGGCGGTACTGGTGGCCCGTGGTGATCAGGCGCGACTCGGCGCCATCGTTGACGTCCAGCTGGATGTTGCCCACCCCGAAGCAGAACCGGCGGTCCGGGGAGTGCATGTGCCGGACCACGGCCTCGACTGGCTGCAGGAGGGCCAGGACGCTCTCCCGCTCGGCCTGCGGGACGAGGATGCGCAGCTCGGCCTTGCCCACGTCCCGGATGGCCACCAGGAAGGGGGTCAGCTTGCTCTTGCGGTCATTGAAGGCCTTCATGAAGCGCCCGTAGAAGGCCTCGCCCACGTTCGGGATGCGCATCACCTCCACCATGTTGAGCGTGGTCCGCGCGCGCACGGGGGGCACGCAGTCGGGCGGGAGTGGGTGGACCCGGGTGATGTTGAGCGTGCCGTCCTTGCTGTTGTGATAGTCCAGTGCCACCACGAAGCGGGACATCGGGGTGCCGGGCTGGGGCAGGACCTGCAGCATGCAGGCGCCCGAGTGGATCTTGGCCTTGTCCTCTGCGCAGCCGGGGAGGCAAAAACCAAAGAGGGAGGAGTCGCAAGTCAGCGGGCGTGGGGGTGGGTGGTGGCGACCGGGTGGCTGGGAGTGGGGAGTACCAGACCTCGACCATCCAAGAGCAGGCGGGCGCCCTCGTGGGGCAGCTCGGGCACGAGCAGCTCGGCCATATCCCCGAGGTGGGTGGCCGAGAGGGCATCGGCGATGCCCTGGTTCAGATCCCGATCGACCTGGACGGGTGGCAGGGCCCGAAGGGCCTCCGCTGCCCGACGGGTGCTGAGGCGGATGCGCTGGAGGGCCTCCACCGAGAGGCCCAGTTCGCTGACCAGGATGGGGCATCCGCGCGAATGAGTGGTGGCCTTCCCGCAGGAGATGCACTTCCCATCGGGCCCCGGGCGCCGGGTGGCCAGCCACTCCTGGTAGACGGCGTCGTCGAAGAGGAGGTCGCTCTTGAAAGGGCGCTTGCGCTGGGCCAGGGCGGAGGCGATGTCCCAATCCTGGGCGCTCTTCTTGATGTTGATCCGCCCCGCATCGAGCAGGGCAGCCAGGCGGGCGCAAGTGGCGCGGTCGGAGCAGACGCGGGTGTAGAGGTAGGTCATGAAGGCCACCGCCTTGGCCGAGAGGCTGATCTTGAGGAAGAGCTGCCCCGTTTCGGTCACCGCGCTGTCCGTATCGTCGAGGAACCCCCAGGTGGTGAGCTGGTGGCCGATCGCCGGGAGAGGCTGCGCAAGGGGTGAAAACGGGGTGGAACGCGCGAGGGGCGAAGAAGCAGAGTTGACTCTCATGCAGATCATGAAGAACCAAATCACCCCATACGAGGAAAGGAGGGCGGCCCGACCTGGATGAGGAACTCGAGTCCGAGCAGCCGGTGGAGCATCACCGAGCGGAATGGAGAGCAGAGCGCCACCTCGGGTTCATCGACGAGGGGCACCCGAGGGGATGATCGTGCGTAGAGCCGGACAACGCGGGCCTTGGGCGTCGACGTCAACATCCCCCGCAGCCTCGCAGCTTGGGCCGAGGTGGGCACAAACTCGGGACGTGAGTGCCTGGTCTTCAGGTCAAAGCGCTGGAGGGGGGGGGGGGGGGGGGGGGGATGAGGATGGTTCTGCCAGAGAAGGAGGGCTAGCCCTCGGGACGGACCTGAAGCAGCCGGCATCCGCAGTCCACGACCAGCCCGACCCTTCGCAGGCACCTCGTGGAGGCAGCCGTGGGGCCGCAGAGGAGCACCTGACGGACTCCCGTCGCATATCGGGTGCGGTCGTTCAAGGTGCGGAAGCAGAAGCCCCTCTCTTTGTTGTCCAGGAAGCGCTTCAGGTGGTCCGCGTCCGAATCGCTGGTGGTGGGTGGATCGGGGATCGAAGGAGCGCAACGAAGGCAATGAGGGTGGACACATCAGGGGGAACAAGGTTGACAGACCGAGGCAGGAACACCAGGGCATCGCCTGTTGTGGACTTGAGCATCTGGTGCAGCACCCGGCGGAGGAAGGCCTCCGAGAAGGCGAACCCTTTGGGGTCCGACATGTACACCTCCTCGGGATGCGGGTGGGGGCCCGTGATCGAGATCGGGGGTGTGGTGCACCCCAAGAAGTGGGTGATTGGGCTGGTGTTGGGCATGGGCGCGGGCTCAGGGAGCACCACCACCATGCGGAAGTCCGGCCGCTGGCTGGCGATGCGGCGGCCCAGGGCTAGCACCAGGTCGATGTCCTCGGTGAGCAGGTGGGCATCGTCCACAATCAGCACGCGAACCGGCCGGAGGGGTGGCGGAGGGCGGCGCATTCGGGCGGGACGGGATCCCCGGCTCCGAGTGGAGGAAACGGCAGAGACGACGCTCCGTGCCTTACTGCCGGTGTCGTCGCTTCCGCTGGACTCTGCGTCGTCATCGTCATCGTCGTCGTCGTCGCTGACCTCGTTCATCGCCAGAGCGGCTTTGGGGGCCCCTGTCAGGAGCGGGTCATCCTTGGCACGGCGGAGCAGATCGGCCGGGGTCAGGAACATGATCCGGGTGAAGTTGGGATGGGTCGGAGAATAGAAGCCGATCGCGTCAGGGTCGCGGGCCATCTCCGGGTGCCGGCTTCGGGATTGTTTGATGATATCGTGGACGAAGTGGTGGTGGAAGGGCCCCAGGGGATGGGCCACCAGCACGGTGCTGTCGGGGAACACCTCGGCGGCGTACTGGGGCAGCTGGGTCGTCTTCCCGGAGCCGGGGTAGCCCTGAACCACCACACAAGGGTTCTTCCGGATGCAATCTTTCAGGAACGCCTCTTTTGAGGCGATCGGATCGCTGTGGACCCATCGAGAGAAAGCAGCTGAGTCAGACATGTCGAAAATCAAAGGATAAGGCAGACCGATGACCAGGCGGGGGCGGAGGGATAGGTGGAGGTGACATCGCAGCGCCACGCTGGGGGAATGTGGCTGTTGCCATGGGAGGAGACAACGGGCGTTCGGGAGGTGGATTCCTATGTTGCCGGAACATCGGTTGAGGGGTTGCTGTTGCTGGTGAACCAGGGGGCGGAGAGGGTCTTGGGTCGGCGCGTTTAATGACAACGGGGGCGACGTGCAACGAACGCTGAATCGCATGGATGATATCTTGGGGATTCTCGCCCAAAGAGCGCACAAAGATGGTGTCCTCCTGTGCGAGTTGGGAATGACTGACTCATGAGAGTGTGGAGACAGACCTTGTCCTGAGCGGTGTTGCACTCGAATGGGTTCGACCTCCGAAGAACTTCGTCTCGGATTTGTTTCGAGGGGAATTTGACGAAGTAACTGCGGGTGTGACCCCTCGTGCCGGTTGCTTTGACGATTCCGCCGATGTCGGCGAAAATCCATCCGAAAACAAAAGAAACGACATCCTTGAGAAATATTTGTCTTCCATTGGTCCCGGGTTTGGTCTGGACAGAAAAGATTGTGAAATTTTGTCAAAAAATAATCAATATCATCGAAACAACGGACCGAAAGTACAAAAAGGTAACATGAGTTGAACCGTCTCGACGCCTCGTCGCAAATGCCGGACGATTCAAATGTCAGGAAAGCGTTTTTCCCTTCGAATTCAATGTCAAGCGGCTGCGGATAAACAACAGCCTTTAGGATCGTCTCAAAGAACGCGGAGTTGAAGGGTACCTGGCGTTTAATAGAAAGATCAAATAGGTATAGGTATCAATAATGGCGGCTAACCTTCTTCGCCGGGTTCGACTGTTGCGAGGATTCCTCATCATCACGCGGATGTGGAACCAGGGAAACAACGTCAGCAATGGTGTAACAACGCGGAGTTGGCTGTGGCTCCATTCCTGCCTGTGCCCTAACCCTGGCACCTACCGCTATATGCAGGGGGCGACAATTGAGACGCACGGCGAGCGGGTTCCAAAAGCTCCGACTCGGGCAGTTGCTCCCGGCTCTAGTATCAGACTGAAGAACGGATCGGGGGGCTCAATGACAACAACCATATAATTGAGCGAGCTATGTCATCCTATGGCACAGCAGGCGGTGATGAAGAATCGCGCGAGAGGAAGAAGTGGAGGCGAGCGAAAAACGAACCGAAAACAAGCCGGCGAAGGTGGAGAAGGCAGGAAGTTGGGGAAGGGAAAGGGGTATGTCGACTCGCCTACTGCGATTTGGGCTTTGGGGTTCGTGCCGTGGGAAGGTACCAGTACGATTGAGTGGGTTTCCCCTGGATGCGGGCCTCTTGCATATTGCGCCGGCTCATGACAAGCGACCGAATCTGTGAGTGGGTGATGGTGGTGGAATGAGGTGGGGTGAATGGGGTGATGGTGTTGTAGAGGCCGGAACAGGGAGGCGGAACCGACCTGGCTCCACTGGCGGCTGGAGATGGGGCCGTAGAGCCAGTCGCACAGGGCCCGCACTCGGCGATCGGGAAGCCCAAACTGGGGCTCTGTAACCCGGGGGGAGGGAGGCATGAGGGTCAGGGGCACATGTGCAGGCACTTGCGTTGCGGACCGCCCTTCTCGCGGTTGTAGTAGGCCTGGCGGCCCAGCAGCCGGACGGTGAACTCGGCAATGGTCTGCTCAACACCCCCCCCCCCCAAGGCATGTATCACCCCACCCACCCCGAACGAGAAAGTCCGAGAGAAACGTGAGCCCCAGGTGGGTCCAGTAGAACGAGGGTGCGCGAAGCGTCTGTGGGAGGGAGGGGGAGGGGGAGGCAGGGGAGACAGACCCGAGCCCGGGCGGATGGGGTCAGGGCCCACCAGAGCAGCGAGGCCAGCAGAACCCCGGCCGTGATACCCGTGGCCAGACCCCCGTAGCCCGAGAGGGCTAGCCGAGAGTGGAGATGAGTGGTGAGGGAGGAGGAGGAGGAGGAGGATGGGGGGCGATGGAGGCCATCAGACCGTACTGCTTGACGGGGGCCGGGACGTTCTCCTGGTACCACTGGACCACAAGGGGGCTGTACCGGTCCCAATAGGCTTGCATGGCAAACATGACATCGACACCTGATCGGTGGGGGGGGGGGGGGGGGGGAAGATAGACGGAATGCCGATGGTGACCCCATAGGTGCCGCACAGAAGCAGAAGGAAGAAGGACAATGTCGAGCGCATGTGTGGGAGAAGCGGATGCGTGCCCGCGTGAAATCCACGTTCCGTCCAGACCCTTGTCCGAGAAGGCGCGCCGGCAGAAAGGCAAGTCCATCCGCTTGAGCTGCTTCATGGAGGGGCACATCCAGAACAGGTAGAAGGCGGCACTCAGGGAGACCATCAGGGCCAGGGAGAGCAGCGACAGGCACAGGAACCACACCCGCGCGCAGGTGCTCGGGGTTTCGTGCACCAGGCGGGGAACGGCCCGGGCCGGGCGGGGCGCAACGGCCTCGGGTGCCGGGGCGGGGGCGGATGCCGGGGCGGGAGCCACGGGGGAAGCGGCCTTGGGGGTGGCGGGTTTGGGGGTGGCCGGCTTGCTTGGGGTGACCGCAGCAACCGGGGTGGGTGGAGGAACCGGCTTTTGAGGGGAGTGGTGCCGGGGAGGGGTAGATGGCTCCGGGGGAGCCTGGGAGGCAAGGGGAGAGGCAGGGGCGGCCTGGGGCACCGGCCGGGGGGGAGTGTCGGGGATCTGGTTGGATAGAAGAACATGTCTCAAAAAGTGTGGACTAGGGAAAGATCACAAACCTCAACAACCGGTTCCACATCAGCGGACACCGTGGTATCGTGAGCAACTGAGGGATCATCATTTGTGAACAACCACCCAGAGTCGAATCACAGACGTTCGCTGGCAACCTTCGTCGTCCGTCGGCGAGATGGCGTCCGAAGAGGACTGCCCACCATCAGATCTTTCTTTTCGCATCGGGCAAGATAGCGCTGACAACCGAGTGACTGGGGTTGACCAAAAAAAAAACGCAAACCTGTTCGCGCGGTGAAGGGACGTGGGACGATGATGCCAGATGGGCAGGGATGGATTCGTTCATCACCTGAAGCCTTTTTGCAACTTTTTCGAATCCGATCAGTTGCTCTGGTGAAAATGACTACGTTGACGTCGCCTCCAAAGAAGGATGCCTTTCTGGTGACTCTTCAAGGACTCACGACAGAGAATCGACAGCTCTTGAAGACTCTCTTCAATCAATTCAAAGTTTGTGCGCATTTTCAGCCAGCACGCGCATCATTCACTATCCCACTAGTCCCTGCCTCCCGATCCCTCCCTCCGCAGGGTTTTCTGGCTTGGCGCGGAGGCTTGCCTCCCCTCGGCGGCCGAGATGAAAGACACACTCAAAATTATGCAAGATTTCGTGGAAGTCCTCTCCGATGAGGACTTTGCCGACTCGACAGGCGAACAAACAGTCGAGTGCACGACGGAAAGTTCAGGTCCCGATACCATGGCACAGGAGACACCTGTTCCAGAACCAGCCTGCCCCTCTGAATCGTCAGTCCCTGTTGAAATCACTTCCGATGGCACTGATGAACCCCCACCTCCACCCACATCTGCATCTGAACCACAACCACAATCACCCCCACATGAGACCGAAGCCGCATCCGCGGATATCACCCCTGAGCCTGCACCGGCACCTGTCTCATCCATCTCCGGGAACACGCTCTCGTTTACACTGTGCGCTCCCTCCGGCACCGATGCCACCCCCACTCCCGCCTCCCCGCCAAGCCCGCCGCCTCCTCCTCCTCCCCCCGCCAAGCCCACGGCGACTCCTGCCAAGCCCGGGACCTCCCCTGCCAAGCCCGCTGCCTCCACGGGGTTGCCTGCCTTTGCGTCGTACAGCAACACACTGCGCATCACCAATCTGCCGCACTACGTCTGTGCCCTTTCCCCCACCTCCGGCGCGTCGCCCGCACACCCACCCGCCCGCCCGCCGTCCTCCTGCCCCCCTGCCCCCCTGCCCCCTGCCCCCTGCCCCCTGCCCCCTGCCCCCTGCCCCTGCCCCCTGCCCCCTGCCCCACGCCTCCTGCCCTCAGCCCCTGCTCCCCGCCCTCTTCCTCTGCTCCCCGCCCCTGGCCGCCCAGGTGTTTTCATCCTCCCGTCTCTCATCTCCTCCGCTTCACACGCACGCACACACGCATACACTAACCTTCGGCACACCCAGACCACATCCCCCTCTCGATCGCTCCTGCCGTTTCATCAGCTGCACCCTCCGTCTCCACCCCCCCCCCCCCCTCCCCATCCCCTCCCCACACACACACACAGTGCACTGAGGCCGCCACCCGGCCGCGGCTGCAGGGGCTGCTGGACAAGGTGCCCCTGCCCAACCCGCCCAAGAAGGGCTCCCTGCCCCGGGTGCTCATCATGCGACTCAGCCTGCTGCGGGGCTCCCCCGAGGAGGGCCGTTGCGCCTTCGTCGAGTTCCAGGTCCGAACATGTGCGGTGCCTCCCTTGCAGAACCGTTCGGTTTGGGGCTTCGCGCGGGGCGGTGTTTCCCTGCCTCCAACGGGCGAGAACTGCCCCCACCCATGCACCACCCACTCGGGGACCCGATTGCGCGATGGTTTGAGGTTGCCCCGGGTGTGGGCCAACTGGAAATCACGCGGTTTGCCGATCGGATCAAGCCAGCCCGGTTGGGTGATGGTCGACCGACTGTTGTCTTGTTTCTGCCCGTTTGTCTTGTTTCTGCCACGGGCGGGACTGACCGATGACACGCCCCCGATCGGCCCTTGTCTTTGCTTTTTCTCTGCTGCGTGACATGCCGCACTCCTCACCTCCTCTTTGCGATGGGCGGCGCCCTTGTTGTCTTGCTTTGCTCTGCCACGTGACATCCCGGAATGTCTCTCTGCCGACACCGTGTTTGACCCAACCCAACCCCCACCCCACCACCATCCCCACCACCACCACCAATACCCCAGGGCCATCTGCACGCCGGCCACGCCCTGACCGTGCTCCAGGACGCCCCGGTGGAATTCCCGGTGCCCCCCGCAGAGCTGAAGCGGACCGAAGGCCCCGCCGCCAAGGCGCCCGCACCGGCTCCCGCTCCGACATCCCCTATATCCGCGCCGGCAGCAGGCGTTGAGACGGCCACCGCATCCGCGCCGGCAGCTGCACCTGCAGCACCTGCAGCACCTGCAGCACCTGCAGCAGACGCTGGGACGACCCCCGCGGCGGAGGTTAAGCTGCCCGAGGGAACAACACGATGCCCACCGGCGGCTGAGGGCCCCACCAACGAGGTCCGCCATCCCGCGTACACCCACTCACCCGCACTCACACCCACTCACCCGCAAACACACACTCTTGCACAGTCGCACTCCCGTCCCCCGCCCCCTCACAGCATGCTGATCCGCCCTCAATACTGTTCACGCAGACAGCCCTCACCCGTTCACGTCCACCCATGCATTCGGACCCACCCATGCACGTACTCCCGCATATGCACGTACTCATCATCCCCCTCCCCATCCCCCTCCCCCTCGCCCCCTATTTTTTGGTTGACAGTGGCACGACACGGTGCGGTTGAAGGTGCAATGGGCTCCGCCCCGCTTCTCCAGTCCAGCCGCCCCGCCCCCACAGCGCACGGGGCAGTTTTCGCCCAATCCCATCCTGCGTCTGTCATCCCCCCTCCTCCCCCTGGGGGTGGGAGCGACTGGACTGGGCAATGGTGATTCCGTCTCTTCACACATTCCCCTCCGCACCTCCGCACCTCCCTCTCGCCACAGCCTTCGGCGATCTTTCCCGCAAACGGCCCGCCATGGGCCCCCTGCCCGGGCGTCCCGTCCTGGCCGGACATCCCCTCGGCTTCCCCGTCCTGCCCACCCCCGCCCATCATGGCACCCCGCCCCGGCATGCCCCCCTTCGGGCGCATCCCCCCGCCCTTCGCGGCGATCCCCCCGCCACCCGTCGCCATGAACATGGGGCTTATGCCCATGCCCATGGCCATGCCCATGCCCCCAATGCCCATACCCATGCCACCACAGCCGGGGTTCTATCCGCCACCTCAGAGGCTCCCCATTCCCGGCGGATTTCCGCCGCAAGCGCCGGGGTTCTATCCGCCACGGCAGCCGCAGCCTCTCATGCGGCCTCCTGTCCCTGGGGCGGGAATGCGGCCTCCAATGGGGCCGGGTGGGCTCGCCCGGCCTCTCATGCCCCCCTGGTAATCGCAACGTCCATACACCCCCGATGCGACTGATCAACGAACAGAGGGAATGCGGTAAAGGCCCAGACCCACCATGACCTGGCTTTTCGTCACCAGGGACTTAGGGATTGGGAAAACGGGAGCTCCCCATAAACTCTCGGCGGCGGCGGGGGGGGGGGGGGGGGGGGGGAGCGATTCTCTATCCTGAGTGATGAATCTGACCGAAAGGCCTTTTTTGACATGAAAGAAGGACAGAGTGGCAAGCCCCAGGGAACTCGACTGTTTTGGGTTGCTCGGGCGCTTTGTCGCTCTCCTCCTTTCTTTGGTTGAAGATTTTGGCTACGATTCGCCATGTCATCTTGTCTGTTTAATCATCTTATCTAGTTCTTCTTCGCTCACTTGTTCGTTGCGAAATCAACGGGATTCCCGGGGCGTCATACTTGGGATTCTTTTTCTCCACGCCGCCGCTTCCACCCCATGTCTGCTTTTGAATGGGCACTTTTCTTTACTTCAAACCATGCTTCAGGTAAACTCCGCTCTCCCGCATTCCACCCGACCATCATCGACTCCTTCAACCGCTTTTTGATACAGCCTTTCAAATTGCCAGTCTGTTTCGCCAATCTTCAGAAAAGCACTGGTCTTGGGACACCACTCTAGCATCACCTCCACCAGTCCCACCTCCGTTTGCCCCACCACCGCCACCGCCAACACCACCCGGTCTCGCGCCGCAGCAGAAGCGGCGGAGAGGCCGGAGAGGTGGAAGAGGGCGAAGATTGAGGGGAATGCAATGGGGCTCGTTCCCTGGGAACCACCGGCACACGTCTCCACTGCCCCAGGAGTACCCTCCTGCGGATGATCAAGATGATGTTCCGGAGGACGATGAGGCTGACTCACGGTGCGCTCCTCGTTACGAACCACCAGAGTCGACATTTCCTATGGAGTATCAGACCTCGCCTTCACATCCGCCTCCACCTCCGCCTCCACCTCCACCTCCACCTCCACCTCCACCTCCACCTCCACCGGCCACTTATCCCTGCACCCAGCAACGACGCCAATCCCTCTCTCCCCCCCCGCCTTCTTTCCCAGACTATCCGCAGCCACCCCATACCAGTCCGCTGCCTACCCCGGCTCCCAGCCACCCCGCCAGTCCCACTCTCCGCCCCCGCCCTGCTATCCCCAACCACCCCCGTACCAGCCCGGGTTCCCGGGCCCACAGCCATCACGCCAGTCCCACTCTCCGCCCCCCCCGCCTTGCTATCCGCAGCCACCCCCATATCAGTCCGGTTTCCCGGGTCCACAGCCATCGCCTCAGTTCCCCGCAGCCCGCCCCCGCCCCCATCCGAGCCCCGCCCCAGTACTCGCCCATGGACATCCCGGAACCTTCATTTGAACACCCTCCATATTCGGGTCCCTCCTTCATTGCGCCGCCGCCGCCCCTGCCGATGTCCTACCGGTCTCCCCCTGCTGCCACCCCCGCGCCACAGCCGTCACTGCCACAGCCGCCGCCACTCCAGCCACTGCCGCCACCGCCCCAGTCCGCACCACCCTGCCAGATCTGCCACAAGAACTGGGCCTCGGTCGACAGTACCGGGGCATTCTCCCCGTGCTTACAGTGCCTATCGCGTCAGACTGGGGTGCTCGTCCCCACCCCGGCATCATCCCCGCCGGCGGTTGCCGTCGCTACCACCCCGGCACCTGCCCCGTCGACCTCTCCCGAACCCTCCGCAGACGTGATGAATCAACTTGGTCGGTCGCTCGCTTTTCTGGGTGTGTCGTCTTCTCATCCTGACGTTTTCCTCCATCCCCTGCTGGCCACCAGGGTCTTTGGTCATCGGCCTCATGTCTGCACAACCCATTCGCCCCTCTCACTCACCCTCACCTTCTCACCACTCCTGATGTCCTCACACCTGCGCCGCCACGACCACCACATCTCAGGGCCATCAAGGCTTCCGCGAATGCTGCTGCAGTTGCCCCCCTTGCCCCTGCTCCTGTGCCGGCTCCAGTCCCAGCCCCAGCCCCAGTCCAGCCAGCCCCAGCCCCAGTCCAGCCGGCTCCGGCCCCTCCTCGCATCATCCCCTCCACCCACCCCGGCCTCTGTGCCGAATGCCACGCTCGCCAATGCAACATCGAAACGACCGGACGCATCCACCCCTTCTGCGGCCAGACCTGTGCCAAGCAGTACATGAAGCGCGGCCTGCCCTCGCCCCCCAGCCCAGCCCTGAGTGACATTCAGGCCCTCCAAGCAGACCTGGCCAGCGGGGCAAGAGTCGCTCGCTCAACTCCGGGTCCACGCGTCCCTACGGCGGCACCCCCGGCCATCGCGCACTTGCCTGGGCTCTGCGCCGAATGCCACACACGCCCCTGCCATGTCGATGCCTCTCGGATCCACCCCTTCTGCGGCACAGGTTGTGCAAAGAAGTTCGGGGCACGCGGCCTGGCTTTCCCTCCTCCTCCATCTCAGGCTGACGTCCTGCAGGCCTGCCAGGCCCTGGGGATGTCCGCCCCAGCGACATTTCCCGCCCCACTCGCTTCTCAGCTCCCGCTGTGCCCCCAGTGCCACGTCCGACCGTGTCATGTCGACCCCACCACCGGCCAGACCCACGGGTACTGCGGGTCTGGAACATTTGTTTTTGCTGAAAGGGTGTACGGAGCCCCCGTCCAGGTTGACCTGTCGGAACGCAGCAAAGGCAGGCGGGGGGATCGTGCCCACGACTGCGCCTGCGACAGCCCTGACCAAGATTTTGGGAAACCCGGTGCAAGGGCCTGTGGCGTCGACCCCCTCGGGCGTGGCCGCCCTCTTCGGGAAGCCACTTCAGCACACCCGCACGCCCTTCCCCTGGGCCAAAACCAACCCGGCCTTCCCGCCGCACATCATGCAGCAGCCCTTCGTCGTCACGCCCCTCCAACCCGGGGATGGCGGCGAGGGCGATGCCGTCTGGGGCTTCTTCACCGACAGCTGGCGCAAGCCGGGCGTTGCCCAGCCGCGCCCCTGCTTCATCGCCAAGGTGTGGAACCAGACACTGGCCACACGATATGACCGGTATCGTCAGACCATCCAGCCGCCCGCCAACCGGCGCGAGGAGTTCTTCTTCCACGGGACCACCTCCGCCTGCGGCAGCCGGTGGCGGGCCCAGAAGCGCGGCTGTGGTCAACAAGGCGGATGCGCCATGTGCAGCATCCTTCATGGGGGTTTCATCAAACGGACCATCCGCAATCCCAGCCAGTTCACGCAGCGCTTCGGAACCGGCTTCTACTTTGGGCTCGAGTCCACCAAGTCCCACGACTACACCGAACCACCCCGGGGCACCAGCCGCGGTGCCTCCAGTGATCCCACCCTGAGCCGGGTCATCCTGATCTGCCGCTGTGTCGTGGGCCTTGCCTACGAGGCCGACCATGACGACCAGACGACCACTCAGTGGACCCAGGCCCCCGCGGGGTACGACTCGGTGTATGGACTGGAGAAGAAGAAAGCGCCCAGCTCGAGCCTGAACTGGCCTGAGTATATCATCTACAACGAGGACGCCATCCTGCCCATGTACGCCGTGGTGTACCACTCGCCCGCCCTGCCCCCGGGGAAAACCGCCCCGTGTGGGTGCTAAAGTTTGATCTAGTTAGCCTCCTACGAGGCTGCATTGACTGACTGAACAGGTTTTTTGACGGACCTTTCGCCACTTTGTACGCTTGCGAACATTTCGAGATCTCTCAGAGGGTTCCAAATCAATGCCGAACGGCCGTTTTGCTCGTTGATGTGGCTTGAATTTTCTGCCGGCATCCGTCCGTCATTCCCCAGGGCCCATCCCTCAAAGATCATCTCAGCAGATGGGCGATGGTCGGTCGTTGTCTTGGAGGGATCCAGCGGGGCCCCTGGGTCACTCTCAAAACTCGCCGATTTTATTCTACGAGCGTGACCGACCATACTACGAATTCACGAATTTCTATGATCGGGCACCCTTCGTCGATCAGTTGAATCGATCGTGGAGAACATCGGAGCAATATTTTCAGGTCACCTTTTCCCTCTTTAATCCTCAACCAGCAATTTCTGGTGCAGGCTCAAAAATTTACAGATCCCCGGTTGCAAGAGGCTATCCGTCAATTGTCCACACCTCGTGAAGCCTTCCAATTCGCAAGAGATCATGCTGCCTCCGTGCGCCCGGTCTGATACAGCCTCTCTTTCCCTGGGGTTCATCACCCCACGTTCATTAGGACTGGCGCCACTGCAACATCCAGGCCATGGTTGATGCGCTCCGTCTGAAGTTCTCCCAGCAAAATCCGGGACTCGTCCGTCGATTGCTTGAGACTGGCGACGCGTTGCTGGTGGAACATACAATCAACGACGAGTTCTGGGGTGATGGAGGCGACGGGGGAGCCGGTTTGCGGTCTGCCTCCCCCCGGAAGTGTCGCATTGCCCGCTCTTCGACCCTTTCACCTCGAACACTTTCTCCCGCATATCCTTCTTTTTGTGGTTCTCCGTTTCGGCCCCATCCCCCACCTCCCTCCCCTCCCCCCCCCCCCTCCTCCCCCCTCCCCCCCCCCCACACACACACACCTCAGTGGCCGCAACATGTTGGGCCAGTTGTTGATGGCCCGCCGTGCCGAACTTAGCGCCCAGGGACCCGCCCTCCTCGCCTCCGCCTCCGCCTCCGTCCTCTCTCCCCCGGCACTATCCTCCTCCAACCGGATCCCCGCCCCGCGTCCCTCCAGCGTCCAGAAAGTGCGCCGCTCAACAGATCCCGCCGCAGCCGCCTCGGCGGCTCACAGACCCTCCTCCGCCCAGCGGGCCCCGCGGATCGGCACATCGACTGATTCCGACCAGTTCACGACCACCTCGCGCCAATCCTACCGCCCGCCCGTCTCCGTCGCCCGATCGCGGTCAGACTTGGCACCCCGATCCTCAACCTGGGGCGATCCGCCTCCGCCCCCGGCATACCCCGCTCCGCCCCCACCTTCCCAGCCCCCGCCCCCGCCCCCGCCCCCATCATACGCCCTGGCGCCCTCGCAATCGTACCCCCCGGTATTCCCACCGCCGCCCCCTCTGCCGGCACACTACTATTCCCGCAGCACGAGTTCGCAGGCATCCCCGCCGGCCCCATCCCCATCCTCACTCCCATCCCGGTCGACCTACCTTGGACAGCAGCCGGCCTCCGTGCAACCCTTTTCATCACAGCCATCCCACCTGCAACAGCCATCCCCCCTCGGATCGGCGAGTTTTGCTCCTCGGGTGGTGATTGACGCTCGTCGATCTCCCCCCGGTGGTGGTGTCGGCGGCCTGGGTGCGGCCGTGAGCACGCAGCTCTCCCGATATCCCCCATCAATCTCAACATCTCCCTCGCTTCTTTCAGCATACTCCACCCCGTCCCCGTTGTCCTGGAGAAATCCCGTCCAACCGCGTGTCTCACCACCCGGGGGGCAGTACCCCCCCAACCGCACTCCCCCTGAACCACCGCTGGTTCTGACCCCCTCGACGGCCACCATCGCAGGCCGCCCGGCGCCACAGTACACGTGTCTCCTCAATAATTCTGTGTCCCCGTTCACGGACGCCGGGGGGATGCGTTGGCCGACGGTCGATCACTACTTCCACGCCTGCAAGTTCCGCCGGGAGCCCCGTCTGCTCGAGCAGATTCGCACGGAGCCTGACCCCGGTCGGGTATATACCCTCAGCAGGCAACACTTGACCGAGCAAGACCCGGTCAGCACAGGGTGGTGGATGTGTGCGTGCGTGGGGTGGTTGTGGTGGTGAGGATCACGACTCTTCCTCACCCCCTTCTCTCCTTCCCTTTAGCTTTTCCTTGGTCGGGCCGAACAAGTTATGACCGATGCCCTTCGAATGAAGTTCCAGCAGAACCCCGAGATCGCCGCGATACTTGCGTCGACTCAACCCCGGCGCATCCTTTTCGAGACGCAGAAACCCTCGACTTGGTCAATTGGAAATCTCCTCGGCAAGATGCTCATGGCCATCCGAGATGCACAGCCGACCCCAGTAATGCCCTGAACTTTCTGTAAGATCACCTACACAGCTGAGATTGCGACCCTGGCCACCCTGGCCCGAGTCCCTTGTTCGCCTCGGGGGGGAGGGGGGAGGGGGGTGGACTCCGCCTGTCAATAATGACACAAGGAACAGATCCCCGGGCAAGAAAATAGGATTCTGGGTGCGGCGAGTCGACGAATCGATGGAACCGGTGCTCTTTTACGACAAGGACAGGCCATTTTACGAATTTACCAACTTTTACGATCGCGCGCCTTTCATTGACACCACCCGTCGGCAATGGAAGACCAGCGAACATTACTTTCAGGTCGGTGGCGTTTCATTGAGTTTGCTCTGGATCTCTTTCCGATGGTCAGGCACATAAGTTCGAGAGCCCCGCACTCCAAGAAGAGGTTCGAAATCTCCCATTCGCTCGGGATGCATTCGATTTCACACGGAGACGGCCTGCCGATGTTCGAAAGGTTTGGTTCCTGTTCACAACTCATCTCGTCTCCATTCAATGTTCATCCAGGACTGGCGTGATAAGAACTTGGCCATCATGTGGGATGCACTCTACTTCAAGTTCACGCAGAACCCTCACGCCCTGAGATGTTTGCTGGAAACAGGCAACCGGCGCCTGGTTGAACACACCGTCAAGGACAATTTTTGGGGTGATGGAGGCGACGGTAGTGGACAGAACAAACTTGGACAAATGCTGATGGATCTCAGGACGCACCTGAGGCAACATCCACCTGCTGCTCCTGCCCCGGCTCCGGCCCTAGCTTTTGCTTCGGGCCCGGGGGCCTATGCCCCGGCACCAATGGCCTATGCTCGGGTACCAGGTGCCGTCGCCCAGCCCGGGGGTTATGGCGGCATCCCGATGCTCGATCTTCCGGATCCGCTTCGGGGGCCTCTGCGGAACATATGCTTCGACGAGCCTTAGCTGCCTCATCTGGCTACGGCTCCTCAGCGTGACGCCATCCCCCCAGTCGGTCCGTTCCGTCATCTCTTCTGTGCAATGAAGACAAGGAGACCCAGCGAAAGAGCAGAATTCATCCACTTTCTCACCACCGAGGAGGGGAGGGGGAGGGGGAGGGGGAGGGAGGGAGGGAGGGGGAGGAGGGGAGGAGGGAGGAAAGCGCGAAATTTAGACGCCCTGGCACCCGCAAGGGGCGCTGGCCCCCGGGGGCAGGGCGGGCGCGTGGTACACCACGGCGTACATGGGCAGGATGGCATCCTCGCTGTAGATGATGTGCTCGGGCCACTTCAGGCCCGGCTTGGGCACGTTGAGGGGTAGTGGCACGCCCAAGACAGAGTCGAACCCCTGAGGGGCCCGCGTCCATTGGCGGGTCTTCTGTGGGTCTTCCTGGCTGGACTCGTAGATCCGGCCCACGACACAGCGGCAGATCAGGATGACCCGGCTCAGGTTGGGGTCCTGTGAAGCAACCCGGCCAGCCACAGATGGAGGTTCGGTGTAGTCGTTGGACTTGGTGGACTCGAGCCCAAAGTAGAAGCCCGCCCCGAAGCGCTGGAAGGACTGGCCGGGATCGCGAATGGCCTGTTTGACGAAGCCACCGTGGAGGATGCTGCACACGGCACAGGTGCCGTCCGTCTTGCCGCAGCCGTGCTTCTGGGCCCGCCACTGGCTGCCGCAGGCGGAGGTGGTCCCGTGGAAGAAGAACTCCTCGCGTCGTTCAGTCAGGGGGATGGTTTGGAGGTATTTGGCATAGCGCGTGGCCAATGCGCGGTTCCACACCTTGGCGATGAAGCAGGGTCGCGGCTCGGGAACACCTCGTTTGCGCCAGCAGTTGGTGAAGTATTCCCAGACCGCATCCCCCTCGCCGCCGTCCTCAGGTTGGAGCGACGTCACGGAGAAGGGTTTCTGAAGGCCAGCCGCAAATGACAGGTGAAGTATGGCCCAGGGAAACATGGACCGGCACCTGCGAACGCGACAAATGACAAGGTTGAGTTCCTCCTGGGGCGGAGCCTCGTCGCTGGCCACCCGTCGGATGGGGAACGTGCCATATTCGGTGCTCTCCGCAGTCATCTCATCGAGATGAAAGATGGCCACTCTGGCAACGGCAACCGGGCCCTGGTGGCCGGCCAGATGATTTCGCTCCAGGAGAACCGCGGTCTGGGCAGGGTAGGTCTGCACAAGAGAGGGGATTCGGCGAACGGGTCGGGGTTTCCGCGGCAGACCTTCCACGTCTCCGCAGAAGAATGGAAGAATTGCCATTGCACGGAACGAACAATGCCTGAAAAACCCGGTGCCACGAACCGAGATGATGTCGGGTCATAGGTCGCTGAGGGAAGCGTGTTTCCAACGGCTCTGCTGAGATATTCAACCGTTTGAGCGTCCACCAGATTGAGGGTCGCCCAGTTCTGGGTCCCATCGGCCTGCCCTTCCCAGACCCGCTCGCGTGGGTTGGGCAAAGAGGGGCCCGGGACGCCGGTGGTCGCCCATTGGGCGGGTCGAATTCTCATGGCAATTCCTTCGTCGGCGCATGCCCTCGAGCAAAATCCGTGCAGCCGCTCACCCTCCACGGCGCAGGGGTTAACTCCGCAAACCGGGCAGAGGGGGGGTGCCACCGATGGTTGCCTCAGTGGCACACACGCCGAAAAAGATAGGGCATGTGGGTGTGGATGCGGAGGTGATTTCGGTTGCGATCGCAGTTGTAGAAGAGAATTCGGAAGAGGATCCGGGGAAGGGAGGGTCGGTTGGGTGGAGGGCAACCAGCGACAAATGTCACGATCTTTGTTCGTCAGGAGATCGGTTTGAGTTCCCTCCTCATTCTATCAAGGCAGAGAGTTAAACGCGAAAGAGATCCGGAAAGTAGACCAGAAGGAAAGTAATCTTATAATCCGCGATGATGACTGGCAACTGAGGGTTCGTCTGATATGCTTGATCGATTGCAATGTGCATAAAAGGCGAATAAGGTTGGAATGAGCCATTATCGTCTTTGAAGTACCAACGTGGCTGCTCCGCCATCGCGAGAGACTGCGGGTCTCACCAGATTGTCGCGTTGTCAAGTGTCAACTAGGACAATGCACGATTCCGCGGATCATCTGACAGTTGTAAACCCTCTGCGCCACAAAGTGCGCTTTTTCTCAGAGTTCTCCGCTGGAGTTTGTCAAGTTATGATCCCAAGTTGGTGCTGATGATGGGTTGCGAAATCTCGCATCGCGATCCGTGTCGAATGGCCAGGCGGTTCAAACGGCTTATCACATCCACGACTCCTGGCATCGCCCATTCCTCAGGTTCCTGGTCCCGCTTCCATCGCGGCCCCGCCGCGCATTTTCTCGGGATCCCTCGCTCCCACGCCTTTGTTGACCCGCGAGATCTCGTGTCCACCATCCCCACAGTACCCCCACTCTGCCTGTGGGTTCTTCTTGAGATGTCCGGCAAGTGTGTCTAGATCCCCTGGGCAACACGCATTGTGGCAAATCCAAGTTGAATGTTGAAAGGCGTGAAAAGAGGCTCATTCTGAAGACAGAAAAGGCAGTATCGTCGCACAATATCGGATGAGGTCGAGCTCAAAATCGCGATCAATATCGGATGAGGTAGATCGGGCGGACTGCATCTTCCTTGTACACGATTAGCTATACATCATGGTGAAACGGGCGATGAGGAAAAATGAGGCGATTTCTCTCTTCTGACCTCGTCGTTGCACTGGCCCGGGGTCCCGGGATCGTAGATCACGCTGTCGTCACCACCAGGGGCTGCAGTCAGCGTGCTATTACCTGCCGTGACCTGATGCGCCTTTCCGGCGACCACATCCACAGCGAACATCGCCCGAGGGGTCCCAGACCCGTACCCATTGGCCTGTCCGGAAAGGGGCGAATAAAAAGGGCAGAGAAGACTGAAGTTTCAAAAAACACCAAGAGAAAAAAAGTGGACCTTGGAAGGGGTCGAGCTGGAGTAGATGCCCTTGCCGAAATTACCCGCGGCTGCGAACTTGAGCAGGAAGCCCTGCTTGATGATGGAGCAGATGGCACAGGCGGCGTTGGTGCACAGGGCGGTCGAACCCCCGACCCCAACCTGGCAGGCGCAGCGAGTCGCGTGGAACCGGCGCCGCGTATTGCCGGGGCCCATGAAGTCGCGCACGTGAACTGTGGTGGTGGGGCGGGTGTGAACCATTATGATGAACTCATGCAATCATCATCATCACATCATCAGCATCATCAGCATCAGCATCATCACTATCACCGCCACCACCGCCACCATCATCATCATCATCAACATCATCAACATCAACATCAACATCAACATCAACATCATTATCATCATCCAATCATCATCCAATCATCATCATCATCATCCAATCATCATCATCATCATCATCATCATCATCATCATCATCATCATCATCATCATCATCATCATCATCATCATCATCAGCCAGACCATCATCCATCATCATCCATCATCATCCATCATCATCCATCATCATCCATCATCATCCATCATCATCCATCATCATCCATCATCATCCATCATCATCCATCATCATCCATCATCATCCATCATCATCCAGTCAACATCATCCAGTCATCACCATCTTCAACAACCACAACAACAACATCATCATCATCATTGGCAGGTAAATGGACACCACCAAGGACAGGGGAATATGCGGACTTTGCCGGGCCTGCTGGACCGAGGTTTGGTAGGCGAAGAAGCGCTGGTCCACGGCCGGGGCGGGAACCACCCGGCAGATGGAGATGATGGCCGGGGCCGGGCCTGCGGTGGGCAGCCACTTGCTCGCGAACTGGCCGGCAATCGAGATGTACTCGTGGTCCGTCGGGGCAAGCAGAACGACGGCGGGGCCGGGCGGGACTAGGGGGGAGGAGGGGGGGGGGGGGGGTAGGAGGAGATGGAGTCGTCGGTGTGGTCGCCATCCCCACAGTCCCCTCAGGAAGCTTTTGTGGCAAAGCAGACGAGGAGGGCCCGCGGGGACGGGGGCAACCGGGGCCGCGGTAGGGCCGGTGGCTCCGAGGGCGGCATCATGGCAATGCTTTCTGTAGGGCGGGGCGAGAGAACGAGTGATTTCGTCGTCTCCACGGACCAGAACAGCAGCACCCGGGACCCCGCATTCCGCACCAGGAAGTGTGCGTGCGTGCGGTGGATGCGCGTGCGTGCGTGCGCATGTGTCTGTGTTGCGGAAGGATTCGGGTCACCACGGCAACAGGACGGCCGTGTGTGTGGGGGAGGGGAGGAGGGAGGAGGGAGGGAGGAGGAGGAGGGGAGGGAGGAGGAGGAGGGGAGGAGGGAGGGAGGGGGCAGGGGACCCGCAAGCCCATGATCTGCTGAGTACGAGGATCGATGCGGCACGGCCTCACCATGCACTGGGGGCACAATGGGATCGCCTGGATGGGCTGGGCGGCCTGAGGCAGGGGTTGTTGGGGCGCTGGTGTCGGGGGCTGGACTGGGGGCGCCGCAGCGCCCAGGGGCGGGGCCGGGGGCAGGGGCAGGGGCAGGAACGGCTGGCGGAGCAGCAGGCATGACCCCGGCGGCCAGGGCTGTCGCGGCCGCTTGGGCATCGGCCATCGAGGGGGGCGCGGGGGGCTGCGCACCCGGGTTCGCCGTCAGGTAGTTCTGGGCGCACCGGCGGCCACAGAACGGGTGGACGCGTCCGGTCGGTTCGATGTTGCATGCACGAGCGTGGCATTGGGCGCAGAGACCGGGGTGGTATGCCGTGCCGGGAGCTGGGGCTGGGGCTGGGCCGAGGGCTGGGGCTGGGCCGGGGGCTGGGGCTGGGCCGGGGGCAGGCGTCTGTGCCTGTGCTAGGGCCGGGGCTGGAGCAGCAGGCATGACCCCGGCGGCCAAGGCGGCGGCGGCCGCTTGGGCATCGGCCTTCGAGGGGGGCGCGGGGGGCTGCGCAGTCGGGTTTGCCGTCAGGTAGGACTGGGCGCACCGGCGGCCGCAGAACGGGTGGACGCGTCCACTCGGTTCGATGTTACGCAGCGTGGCATGAGAGCAGAGACCGGGGTGGTATGAGTGCGGGAGCTGGGGAGGGAGGCGGAAGAGAAGGTCGAAGTCAGGAGGCAGGACCAGCATCGTGGTGGCATGGAGAAGCCGCCGAGAAAGTGGAGGAGGAGGAGGGGAGGAGGGAGGAGGAGGAGGAGGAGGAGGAGGAGGAGGAGGAGGAGGAGGAGGAGGAGGAGGAGGAGGAGGAGGAGGAGGAGGAGGAGAGGAGGAGGAGGAGGAGGAGGAGGAGGAGGAGGAGGAGGAGGAGGAGGAGGAGGAGGAGGAGGAGGAGGAGGAGGAGGAGGAGGAGGAGGAGGAGGAGGAGGAGGAGGGAGGAGGAGGGGAGGAGGAGCAGGAGGAGGGAGAGGTGCAAGGGACAGGGAAAGAGTCGGGGCAGAGCGCAAGAGGTCGGATGACAGACGAAGATTGTTCGACTTGGGCGCCATGGGGTCGGAACGAATGCCGGTGCCGGTGCCGGTGCCGGGGCGGGGGCCGGGGGAGTAGCCACAACCGCCGGGGATGCAGCCGGGGTGGGGACCGTTACCTGGGGCTGTGCAAGCCGGGCCGCGCACAGGGGGCACGGGGAAAACGTCCCATCGGCGTTCACAGTGGCCTGGTTCGTGTGGCACATCTGACAGGTGGGCACGGGTTGGGATGGCGGTGGCGGGGGAGCGAAGGCACTGGGCGAGGAGGGGTTGACATATGATGGCGGAGCGGGTGCGTAAGGATACGAAGACGACGAGGCGGGTGGATATGCCCCGGGTTGGGATGACGCGACCGCAGTGGCGTATGGGGGCGGTGGCGGTGGATATGCCCCGGATGATGTCGACGGGGGGTAGCCGGCGGTGGTGGCTGTCGCTCCATAGGCGGGTGGAGGCGGGGGTGGAGCCACGGGATAGCCTGAGGCTCCCCCGTAGGCGGGTGGGTAAGGGGTAGAGGCGGCGTACCCGGAGGTAGCCCCGTACGCGGGGGGAGGCGGGGCGGCCGCGTAAGGGGACTGGGGGGGCGAGGAGCGGTCTCCGGGGTACCCGGACGCGTAACCGGGAGTCGGGTAGCTGGATGATGGCGATGGGTAGCCCGACGGGGGTGTCGATGGTTGCTGTGCCGCTGCAGACCAGCCCTCCGGGGAGCATGGCGCGGGGGGATAGCCAGAGGTAGGGGCGGGAGCGTGGGCTTGGACTTGAGGCGACCACAAGGGCGCAGAGTCCGAGTATGGTGGAGGGTACCCGGTGGCCGTCGGGGGAGGGGGCGGGGGCGGTGGAGGCGGGGAGAGGTCCGCCTCTGGTGAGGATTGTGATACGATGAATATCGTTCCTCGGGTTGCGAGCCATAAACAGATCCGGATCCTGGCCATCCGGGCTCACTTGGCGGGTACGAGGTGCGCGAAGGGGGGGAGAGCCGCCGCGTGGGCGGGCTGTTTCGGCCTCCGCTGCCTCGCCAACCTTGTTCGGAGCCACTCTGGTCAGAACTCGGGTACGAATCCGCCCCGGAACGTGGATTCGATGGTGGTGGTGGTGGTGGTGGTGGTGGAGCAAACGGCGGCGGAACTAAGTCAAAGAACAAGACTTGGCACGAGGATGAGAATAAGTGACGCGAACCTGGGGCGGCTTGGATTCCGAGACATTCACAGATGCGTTTACAACGCTCGGAGCAATAGCCCAACGAGGGGTCCACAGGGTTCGGACAAGGAGAATTCGGACAGGCTAACAGCAGCAACCAATTTCGAGTCAAAAAAGTCCAGTTAACAATGTGAAATAATGTTGGCGAAGCAGACCCAATGACATTAATGTGCGCGGTCGGTTTGACGAGGACACGGACAAACGTAAAGGAACAAACAACCCTTCTGGTTGCTCACTCGGTGGCAGTTGAGTCTATCCCATCGTCGGTTTTTTTTCGCGCCTCGTGATGGGTGCAACGCAGTCGGCCCCACTCGTTTGCTTTCGCATTCTTGTTTCTGACAAAGAGCGACCTGGGTTTGGTCTCTTCCTCACTGGGGAACCTCTTGCGCTGGGGAACTGGAATCCTACCCAAGCCATGTCTGTTTCGATGACCTGTGCTTTTGGCACTGTTTTCTCTTTTCCACACTGATGACATCTAACTCCCGAACCCCTCTTCTTTCTCTGGTCAGACCCCTGAAATACGATAACGATTGTGAGAAGTACCGTGCTGATCTGCCTTTCTATGGGCATCCTCCGATCCCCTGCCGCCTTGAATTCAAGCTATTTTGGCTCCAAAATGGAGCCCGAGAGCCCGAGTGGGAATCATCCAACTCTCTCAATCATGTTCGTTCTAGAGCGCATCCGTTTTCATTGCAATACTCTCCATTTAGGTGCATTTTTGTTTTTGGCAAAGTCCGGTACCCAACGTGTCTGCCCATCGCCTGACCGTCCCGGGTGAGGTTGTGCGAGTGACCTTGGGTCAGTTCGACCCTCCGAGAATCGAATTCTACGAGAAAACCGCACCCTTCTACGAGCTCACCAACTTTTACCCATGCCCCTTCGAGGATGAGCAGAAACAGACCTGGCTCACATCCGAGCACTTCTTCCAGGTCGGTCACCCCGCAGCACCGTCGACATCACCCCCAGTCAATCCCCTCCGGCACCATCACCCGCATCAACACACGTGCATCGGCCCCTCCGGTCAAGCAAGGGGCATCTCCCACGCGAGTGGCGCTCGCCCCTGATATTTGTTCCCCCCCCACCACCACCACCACCACCACAACTACCACAACTACCACACAACTACCACCCACCACAACCACACATACATACATCAAACGCACACACCTCACCCCAGGCGCAAAATTCGAGAACCCGCGGTACCGTGCCCGCATCCAGGCCCAGCCCACGGCGCGGGAATCTCGAGGTGGCCCGAAGCCTGCAGCAGTATGTCATAGGTCCGTAATCTCCCTCTCCCTCCTCCCTCACCTCCCTCCACCTCCCCTCTCCTCCCTCCACCTCCCTCCACCTCCCTCCACCTCCCTCCACCTCCCTCCCCTCACCTCCCTCCACCTCCCTCCCTCCCTCCCTCCTCCACCTCCCTCCCTCCCCCCCCTCCCCACACTCCACAACGCACACTCTCAATCATGAGTCCGAAACGCATACGACAGGACTGGCTCACGCCGACCTCACCCCGCGGCAATCGCCACAAACCAAACCCCAATTTCGACCCCCTTTTAACCCACCTCACTCCAGGACTGGCTCGTGCCGACCTCACCCCGCGGCAACATCGCCGCCATGCGCCGCGCCCTCAAGTTCCTGCGGGCCCCGGGCGACCGGGGTCCCCGAGCAGCGGCATGCCTCCCAGGTGCTCGTCGACACGTACCCGGCACTCCTCGTTGAACACCTTTGGGAGACGGGGCGACGGTCCGTGATGCTCCGACCACACCCCGCGCATGGCTGACCCTCATGCGCACCATCTCCATCACCCCACCACCACCACCACCACCACCACCACCATCATCATCACCGCCACCACCGCCACCACCACCATCATCATCATCACCGCCACCACCGCCACTACCACCGTCATCTCTTCCCCACACTGCCCAACTCCTGCCTCCTCCTGCTCCTCCTGCTCCTCCTTCTCCTCCTCCTCCTCCTCCTTCTCCTCCTCCTTCTCCTCCTCCTCCTCCTCCTCCTCCTCCTCCTCCTCCTCCCTGCAACCCCGAACTGGGTCTTCGCTCAAACTCCGACCCCCTCCCAGCACGGGCCAGAACATGCTGGGCCAGCTGCTAATGGAGCGCCGCACGGAGCTTCTGCGCAACGGCTGGCGCCCCCTCGACACGCCCGCCCAACTTGCCCGATACAGCCAACAGTACCCCGTCCCGCACTCCCTGCCCCCACCCGTCTTCACCGCCCAGCAACGCTCTCAGGCCCTGCGGCCCCCCGTGTCCCAACAGCCGGCATGGTCCCCCCCAGTGCCTCAGGCCCACTCCCGACATGGCATGGGCGGACCGGCGGTGGATGAAGGACGGGGACGGGGACGGGGACGCGGCAGGATGGACGGGCGCGGGGCCTCGCCGGTGCAGGGGCGGGGGCGGGGATACCAGGCGCGGGGCGGACGGGGCAGGTCGGTCGCTCTTCCCCCCCCTCCCCTCCCCTCCCCTCCCCCACACACACGTCAGCATGGTGGTTGGGTGCGCGATTCGCTCCGAAGGGACTGGACATATGGACCGGTCGTTCGTTGGGTGTGCGTGCTCTCCCTGCTATATCTGGTGGTGGTGGGTGGTTGTGCAAATCCCCTTGCGCCGCCACTCGCTGCTACCACCTGGTGGGGGTCCCTCCGCATTACGCCACGACGGCAGGTCCGTCCTCTCCCTAACGAGCCTATCAAACGCCCTCCACAGGGGATTCCTTCGCCCACGGGTGCAGTGACATTCGTGCTGTCTCTTCTACCTCTCTGGTTTTTGTTTTATTTTCCCGTTACTTCGTTCCTTCTTTACACGACACACGTCAGCATGAAGCATTACCAACACCCCACCACAACCATCATCATCATCATCATCCACTCCCCACCCCACCCAGAGGGCGCGCGGGCCAACTCAACGTGACCGACGACCATCGCCTGGGCATGTCCAGCGCCAGCCGGGCCGGATCGGGCTGCAACGACGACTTCCCCCCGCTCCCCTCCTCGTCCTCGTCTCCGCACCAGCGCCGGCGGGATCAGCAGACCCATCGGGAAGCTGCCATCACCGATGATGCTTCCCCGCCCCAGGCCCCCGAGTCCGGCAGCCCCGGGCAGGTGGCTCCCGCCAGCGCCGACTGCTGGTGCGAGGGCCCCGATGATGGGCTGTGCACAGGCGAGACGCCCAAGGACGACCAGTTCGTGTCGATCGGGGAGGTCGCAGCAGAGGCAGTGGCAGCAGAGGCGGCAGCGGCAACGGCACACAGCAACATCTCGACCGAGCCGCCTGTGTGCGTTTGCGGCGGGGACCCCCAGCCCATGCCCGGGCCCACGGCCTCAGCGCCGCCCCAAGCGGGGATGGCACAGATGCCCATGCAGCATGACCAAGAGCAGCAGCAGCAGCAACAGCAACAACAGCAGCAGCAACAACAACAACAACAACAACAACAACAACAACAACAACAACAACAACAACAACAACAACAACAACAACAACAACAACAACAACAACAACAACAACAACAACAACAACAACAACAATCGGAGGTGGACCAGCTGCGGCTGCAGGTGGCGGTGCTGCGGCAAGAGCTGCAACTGCGCGCCGCTCGCCCCGAGGTGGCCTCCCTGCAGCAGCAGCAGATGGAGCAGCAGCTGGAGCAGATGCAACAACGGCTCCAGCAACAGATGCAGCAGCGGCTGGAGCAGTTTCAGGAGCAGTGGCTGAAGCAACAGCAACAGCAGCAGCAGCAGCAGCAGCAGCAGCAGCAGCAGCCACAACAACAGGATGCGATGTCCTGCCAGCTCGACCCGCCAGCCCCCTCATCATCATCCCATCTGCCCTCCATGCTTGAGGTCCTGCAGACAATGTCCAGCCCGGCGCCCTCTCTTCAGGTCCTTCCCGGTTCGCGGGCCCTGTCCCCGCCCCCCCAGCAGCCTCTGTCGCAGTCCATGCCCGACGGCGTGCCGCCGTCATCATCAGCACAGCAGCAGCCAGGTGACGTTGTCGTGTGGGATGCCCGCACGCCCCCGCGTGGCGGCGTCTCAATGACACCCCAGTTGCCGGCTGCCGTGGTGGAGAGTACCCGGATGGAGATTGAGTCGGTGACCCCGGTGATAGCCGCCCTGCCCACTGGGATCTATGGCCCCATTGTGACCAATGCTGCCATCACCTCGTCGGGATTCGCGTACCCCGCACCCGCACCCGCATGGCCCGCCGCCCCGGTCATGGACGTCCCTCCCTTCGTTCCACAGCAGCAGCAGCAACAACAGCAGCAGCAGCAACAACAACAACAACAACAACAGCAGCAGCAGCAGCAGCAGCAACCTTCCACGCCCGAGGGGCCCCCCGGCCCCCTCTATCCTTCTCTCGACTCGCTGATGGCTTCCCAGCAGCCACCCCCATTCCCGGCGGCCCCTGGTGCCTCCGATCCCCCCCCGCCCTTCAGCACACCCACCTCCTTCCCCTTTCCTGCCCTGCCTGGCCTGCCGGCTCGCCAACCGCCCCACAGACCTCCCCCGCCGCAGTCTCGCCCCTTGCCGCCAGCTCGCCCCTTTCAGCAGCTCCCGTCCCTGCACCGACGTTCCCGTCCGGCTCCCCGACCATGCCGCGCAGCCCGGCTGCGTCCTCGCCGCCCCCCCAGCAGCAGCCGCTGCGGTCGTCCGTCTCGGTTTGTGGTGGCACTGACTCAGTTGCCGCCCCTTCGCCTCCTGCCCGGCGGGCTCCCGGCGTGTCTCACACCGCACCGCACACTCCGCAGCCGCAGCCGCAGATTCACCCCTCCGTCGCCGCAGCGGGGGCGGCAGTAGCGACGGGGTCAGCGACACCACCCACCGGCGCCCCCTTTGCCGGTGCCTGTCAGTCCCTGGACCAGCTGAAGGTCCCGCAGAGGTAAAGGGTGTCGATAACACCCCCGGACCCTCTCCCTTCATCATCCGTGAAGAAGAATATCGTTCCGTCTTTCGAAATTCGTCTTCGTATCGACCACCCCTCACCCAGATCCTCAACCCCTCGTCCCCGGATTCAAACTGATCCGTCTCCATTTCGCACTCTGAGGAATCGAAAACAAAGAAGCGTTAAAGAGAGCTCATGCAAGGTGATGAAAGTGGCGCAGGTAGGTCAAGACATGACAACGACACATTGATTGCTTCCCGTACGTAAAAAAAAATAATGGCCCTGTGTTTTGAGCAAACTGGCCGGACAGGGCAGGCGATGGATACGTTCCGACAAATTGCCGGGAACAAAAAAACCACGCAAGCGTGTGCGGTCGAGTTTTTCCCTGGGATAGTGGCTTGATCCAGTTCAAAATCCACACCAGCACAGCTTTCAGAATGTCCGATCGGTCGGTCTTCTGCTTCCTTCTGTTGATTGGCAGAGCGTGGGACACCTAATTCCTCAACCAATGGGGCGGCGGCTTGCGATTTATCCCAAGAAATTTCACTCATTGTCCATCTCTCCCTTTTCTCTTTGTCTTTTTGTCCTGTTCTGGCTTCTCTGGGTCTTTTCTTCTCCTCCTATCCAGACGTGACGCTCCCCGCACCTCCGAGGCTCCCAAGCAGGAGGACCCTCAGGATGTTGTCCCCGAAGAGGAACCCGAGGACAACTCTGTCCACACCTTCGATGACCTGCAGCTGAAGTCTCCCCTTCTCCGCGGTGTTTTCGCCTATGGTTTTGAGAAGCCCTCTGTCATTCAGCAGAAGGCCATCAAGCCCATTCTGACCCGCCGCGATGTCATTGCTCAGGCCCAGTCGGGTACCGGTAAGACCGCTACCTTCTCCATTGCCCTTCTCCAGCTCGTTGATGAGAATGTCCATGAAGTCCAGTCCCTGGTTCTCTCTCCCACCCGCGAGCTTGCCACTCAGTCCGCCAAGGTTTGTGTGCTTCTTTTCCTTCTGATTTTTGGCCGTTTGCTTCCAATTCTCAATCACATCTTTGACCTTCCTGTCCCTTTTGCTTTAACTCATATGGTTTTCTGTTTCTCTCTTCTTCTGACCGGGTTATTGTGGATTTCAGGTTATGAGCACCCTCGCCCAGTACATGAATGTCAAGATCTTCTGCCTTGTTGGTGGCACTGGCGTTGGCCAAACCATCCGCAACCTCCGCGAGGATGGCATTCAAATCGTTGTTGGCACGCCCGGCCGTGTCATGCACATGATTCGTGAGGGTCACCTCCGCCCCGAGACCATTCGCACCTTCGTCCTTGATGAGGCCGATGAGATGCTCTCCAAGGGTTTCAAGGACCAGATTTATGAGATCTTCCAGACTCTCCAGCCCGATGTTCAGACTGCCCTCCTCAGGTCGGTGCTTCTTCTCGCACTCCTTGAATACCTCTCGCACCACCACACGGCTTCAGACACGTATGCTCATAAACTCTCTTCTTTTGATGCCTCGCAGTGCCACCATGCCCGCCGACATTTTGGAGATGACCGGCAAGTTCATGCGCAACCCTCGTCGCATTCTGGTTCCCCGCGACGAGCTGACCCTCGTTGGTCTGAAGCAGTTCTACGTCTCCCTCGACCGCGAGGACTACAAGCTGGACACCCTTTGCGACCTCTACGAGACCCTCTCGGTTTCCCAGTGCGTCATTTTCTGCAACACCAAGCGGAAGGTCGAGCAGCTGGCCGAGCAGATGCACTCGCGCAACTTCACCGTTTCCTCCATGGTCTGTCGGCTCTTGCCTTGCTGTCTGCGCTCCCTTTCTGTGGAAATCCGAGGACGAGATTTTCGTTTTTTTCATTCAGTTATCCCTGTCTGAGAATCAAACCCTGCTGTTCAAAGAAACTCTGAGCTCTTCCCCTCATGTTTCTGTTGTTTCGCCCGACGCCGCTTGCCTCCCCGGACCCTCATCCTTCTTCTTCTGTTCCTTTTCGTTCCACAGCACGGCCAGATGGAGCAGGCCCAGCGTGATGTCATTATGCACAACTTCCGTACCGGTTCCAGCCGCGTCCTGATCACCACCGATCTGCTGGCCCGTGGTATCGATGTGCAGCAGGTGTCCCTCGTCATCAACTTCGACCTGCCCACTGAGAAGGTCCGTTTTTCTTGGCCTGGACCGGGGGGATGATACCCAACGGGTGCGTTTGCGTGATGAGATTTGTTTTTTTTCATTCAGTTATCCCTGTCTGAGAATCAAACCCTGCTGTTCAAAGAAACTCTGACATCCACCACCCACCCGCCCTGCTGCTCCCTCCCCGCGTCTTGTGCCACTCCTCACGCCCCTTCCTGTCCTTCCCCCCCAACAGGAGTCCTACATCCACCGTATCGGTCGTTCGGCCCGGTTCGGTCGTAAGGGTGTGGCCATCAACTTCGTCACTTCGGACGATGTGGCCATGCTGCGCGAGATCCAGCAGTTCTACAACACCGAGATTGACGAGCTCCCCGTCGATGTCTGCCCCGCCTCCCGGCTGTGTTGATGTTTGTGCTGCATGTGCATGGGATGAGCTAACATTTCACCTCTTTTGAGGGCGCCCCTCTCGCTGGGTGTTGGATCTGATCCATCGCCTGGCCCTGGGGCGTCTCACATGAGATCAATTCGACTCGCTGATGCACCTCTCCTCCACCCTGTGTTGGCTACCTCCTGATTCTTGTTCCTCACCAACACCACTCGCTCCCCCAGGTTGCCAACCTCCTCGCCTAAACGCGCGGCTCCTTCCACACGGCCCTTGGCCCCCGGAGTTTCTCCCTGCTTCTTCAGCGGGGGGATCCTCGCGCCCTCGAGGCGCCTCTCCTGAGCCCGAGGCCGACCGGGTCGGCGGGCGTCCCCATTTGTTCGTTGCGGGCTTTGTGGTGCCGCGCCACTCAGCCCGCGGGGGCGCCGCCCTCCCGTTTTCCTTCGGCAGCACGCACCCCCACCGAAGCAGCGCATCCCGTTCCGCCCACGCCGCTTCCCGGGTCGCAGTGCGCCCACCCATCTTACTCCATCCTGGCTTTCTTCCTCCTCCTGCTCGCGCAAACCAAGCAAACTGCGAGGCGCCTGCCCAACATCATCTGAGGGCAGCTCTCTCCCGCCCACCAGCCATCCCCATGAATTACATCTCCGCCGTCATTCCAAACAAACCATCGTTGTCGTGAGGGGAGCCAACATCAGGCGTTCCCTCCCGGCTGGGGGAGATTTAATTCCAACCCATTCTTCTGGTCGGGGGGGGCCCTGCTCTGCTTTTTTTTCCTCTACTGCGACGTGTCACAACCGCTTCTCTCTTTTGTTTGGAGACCATTTTTTCGCATCTTTTCATGCGCGAATATCTTGTTTCCCACACACATTCATTTTGCTTGGGTTCCGGTTCACCAACACGGGATATTCCTCATCCGTCTCGCCATCGGACAATGGGCCATATGACTGGGCCTGAATGAGTGCCCCCGGTGATGTCCGATCTGCACGACCCTCCACCCATTCCAGCTCGCCCCACCGGCGCTGTCGTCGCCGGGCCCATCCAGGGTTCCTCTTGGCTCATTCCCGAGCTGGTTGCAATTGGGCCCACCCCAACAGACCCCTCCTTCTCCGAGCAAGAGAAAGACCACAATCTTCGTCAATTGCTCGATGCAGGTATCACGAGCTTTTTTTCGCTCTGCCCGAAACAAACTGAGATGAACTATGCTGCTGAATTGCGGCGGCTTTCTCGTGCCCGGACCGCCGACGAGCGTCGAAGCGCGGCTGCCACCGAAAATGCTGCCAGGCCACTCTGCGCACATCCTCATCCCACACCTGTTGTTCATATCAGCCCGAGCGGAATCCCGGAGAATTTTGATAATTACACGAGTCGGCAACGCTCTCGTCCCCGTCGTGGGAGAAGGCGCCGCATCCGCCAGAAGATTGAATTTTTCCGTGTCGCAACGCCGCCTGATGATGTTTGTCCAGACTTGGAATTCATCCGAATAATCGACTTGATCACGCAGCGGTGTCTTTTCGACGACCGCGTCTGCTATGTGCATTCCTTGAAGGGCAGCTCTCGAATTGTTCCTGTCGCTGCCGTGTTGCTCGGTCTGCGAACACCTTTCGAATTGGTGGGGCACATCGTTTCCGGTATAGCTCGAATGTACCTTTTCACGGCAGAGGAGGCACTTGCCAGGGTCGAGAGCTTCCACCTGAGTCTGCTGCTCCTTCGCCTTCCCCTTCTCTCCTTCTGCGTGTCCCTGGGCTTGTTTTGATTGGTTGCCGGCTTGGCTTGCCTTTCCCTCTAACTCAAACTTGCCACACCCCGGTTATCCCCCCCCCCCCCCCCCCCCCCCCCCCCCTGTGCGCATAGCCACCTTCGGACCTCCGCCCACAAGCGCCCAGCTGCTCAGCGTGCCGCGTCTGCTTGCGGCGATCCAAGACCGGGACCGGCAGGTCATGCTCACCCCGCCGCCCAACGACCGTACCCCGGGCACGATCTACTTCCTGCCCCCGGATGACCCCCGCTGGGAGACCGACCCCCGCGTGGCCTTCGAACAGGCCCGCCGGCAACGCGAGCGCGAGCGGCCGCGGACTGTCCGCAAGCTCTACAAAACGGTCGTGGTGACGGACTCCGGGGCCACCCAGACCGCGCTCCGCGCCCGGGATGTGGAGCTGCCCCCGGAGGAGGAACCCGAGATGTCCCGGGCTGTCCGCCAGCTGGCCGGGCAGTACGACCGCCGGCACAAGGCGCCGGCTCCCCCCGGGGATAGCGACCTGGTCGTTGGCGCCCAGCTGGAGGAGCCTCTGGATGGCGTCCGGCCCAACACCAACCGCACCCGGTCGCCGCCTCCCCCGATGCAACGCCACCGGGTCCCGAGAAAGCCGTGGCACATAATGCCCTATTGACCGAACCGTTTGGTGGCCCGCGGGGGTCGGTGCCATCCGTGTAGATATCAACCCCTCTCTGCTTCTTCACAACAGATTCGGTTGGAGATCTATGACTGTCCGAGCAGCTCTTGTGGGAGTGGTAGATGGTGTGGTGACCACCAACGCCGGCGATCTGCGTGTGCCAGGGGGCGGAGATGGTGGTGGTGCTCGAGTCGACAGTGCTGGGGGGATATACTCCTGCCCCGCCCATCGTGGGAGGAACCCCACAGAGATGTCCTTCCGGAGCACAACCACGGGCGGTGGCTCCGGGGTGGGAGCGACAGGAATTACAGAGACAGCCATAACTACCCGAAGAGGATCCGACCGTTTTTTTTGAATTGCCCCTCTGGTTCTTGGCTTTGTCGAAGAGTTATGACTTCACGTCTGCCATTCGTCTTTCACGCCACTGACATCTATCGCAATTTCTCGACAGGCCGCCCCAACTGGACCATTCCACCAGGTCTGTTTTTTTTGATTTCATCCACAAACCACTCTCTTCTCTTTCTTCCTCCGTTGTGTTGCGTTTGTTTGATGCTTCACTTTTTTGCTTTGCTACTGTTTTTTTGGTAATTCGTCGGGGAACGGGAGAAAGATCGCCTTCCGATCGGTCTGGTTGTTTTTCTTCTTGTCGAAATGTCCTCAAGAATGATGTGGTCTTCCTAGCGCCTCCTCCACAGCCCCTGACGCAACCACTCTCGCCGCCGCCGCCGCTGCTGCTGCTGCCACCCCGCCTCCACCACCCCGCCTCCACCGCCCCCGCTTCCTCCACCCCCGCCTCCACAGTTTTTCGCCACCGTCCCCAATGGGAGGGAAAGCCAGAAAGGCGGAAGTAGTCCACGCCGGGGAGAGACGCACTATGGTGCCATCGGTCCTTTCTCTTGGGACCATCGCACGTCGCCATCGCCCGGGGAGGAACTGGCGGCAGAAGACCAAGAAGATCTCGAGGCCATCTTGACTGCCCTGCCAGGGTGGTCCCCACTGGGTACGGTGCCACCTACACAGCCTCCGCCACTCCACCCGCCTCCACCTGCACCGATGCCCCAGTTATCATCCCCATCGACAAGAGCACCTGCCACAACCACAATCACGCGCATCTGTGATGTGTACCCCACCAATTCCGGTCCAGTCAACACCACGGACGGGTCGTACTTCCCATACCTCCCCTCCCCCCCGTGCGCCCCTCGTGCCCCGTGTGCCCCATATGCGGCCCCATATGCGGCCCCATGTGCTGCCCCATATGCTGCCCCATATGATGCCCCATGTGCTCCATGTGCCCCGCGGCAGTCGCAGATGCACCGGTCCCAGCCTCCTGCAATGATCCCTCGCATCACGATGCCATGCCCGGGACCACCGGCGGCGGCACCGAGCCGTGCTGTGATCGGCAGGGCGGGCACCGTCTCCTGGACCCTGCCTAGACCCGAGTATGCCGACGGTGCGTTCGGTGGTCTGTCCCTCCTCCAGCCCCCCCCCCCCCCCCCCCCCCCTCCGCCACAGCCCCTCCCACATCACGTCACAATATGTTTGGATTTTGTCATTGATTGCTGCATCTCCTACGCCTTGCCCAAGCCGGTCCATCGCCACCCAGTGCCGCCTCGGGCCCTGCCCCGCCCTGCAGTACCCCCGGCTCCCAGGGCCTCTCCCGGCCATTTTTCCGGCGAATCCGATTACGAGCGCCTCCTGGGGCAGTTGGCCCTTTCCGCCGCACAACCAGCGGCCCAGCAGAAGCTAGAACCCCGTCATAAAAGACCCTCCCAGCAAAAAAGCACGGCGTAGGCAGCAACGACTGGCAAGGAGGAGCGTCAACGGAACCGGCTGCTGCGGAGTCTCAGAGCACCCGACGCACCGCCCGTGCCGCCGCCACCACCAGGATCGGAGTCGGACCAATCACCCCCGCCATCTCCCCACCCCTG
>JAPMOS010000009.1:580000-771490 GCA_027972325.1 Paratrimastix pyriformis | reverse complement strand
AACCCAACCCTAACCCTAACCCTAACCCTAACCCTAACCCTAACCCTAACCCTAACCCTAACCCTAACCCTAACCCTAACCCTAACCCTAACCCTAACCCCCCCCTAAACCCTAACCCTAACCCCTAACCCTAACCCTAACCCTAACCCTAACCCTAACCCAAACCCTAACCTCTTCCAAACCCTAACCCTTCCAAACCCTAACCTCTTCCAAACCCTAACCTCTTCCAAACCCTAACCTCTTCCAAACCCTAACCTCTCCAAACCCTAACCTCTTCCAAACCCTAACCTCTTCCAAACCCTAACCTCTTCCAAACCCTAACCTCTTCCAAACCCTAACCTCTTCCAAACCCTAACCTCTTCCAAACCCTAACCTCTTCCAAACCCTAACCTCTTCCAAACCCTAACCCTAACCCTAACCCTAACCCTAACCCTAACCCTAACCCTAACCCTAACCCTAACCCTAACCCTAACCCTAACCCTAACCCTAACCCTAACCCTAACCCTAACCCTAACCCTCTTCCAAACCCTAACCCTCTTCCAAACCCTAACCTCTTCCAAACCCTAACCTCTTCCAAACCCTAACCTCTTCCAAACCCTAACCTCTTCCAAACCCTAACCTCTTCCAAACCCTAACCTCTTCCAAACCCTAACCTCTTCCAAACCCTAACCTCTTCCAAACCCTAACCTCTTCCAAACCCTAACCTCTTCCAAACCCTAACCTCTTCCAAACCCTAACCTCTTCCAAACCCTAACCTCTTCCAAACCCTAACCTCTTCCAAACCCTAACCTCTTCCAAACCCTAACCTCTTCCAAACCCTAACCTCTTCCAAACCCTAACCTCTTCCAAACCCTAACCTCTTCCAAACCCTAACCTCTTCCAAACCCTAACCTCTTCCAAACCCTAACCTCTTCCAAACCCTAACCTCTTCCAAACCCTAACCTCTTCCAAACCCTAACCTCTTCCAAACCCTAACCTCTTCCAAACCCTAACCTCTTCCAAACCCTAACCTCTTCCAAACCCTAACCTCTTCCAAACCCTAACCTCTTCCAAACCCTAACCTCTTCCAAACCCTAACCTCTTCCAAACCCTAACCTCTTCCAAACCCTAACCTCTTCCAAACCCTAACCTCTTCCAAACCCTAACCTCTTCCAAACCCTAACCTCTTCCAAACCCTAACCTCTTCCAAACCCTAACCTCTTCCAAACCCTAACCTCTTCCAAACCCTAACCTCTTCCAAACCCTAACCTCTTCCAAACCCTAACCTCTTCCAAACCCTAACCTCTTCCAAACCCTAACCTCTTCCAAACCCTAACCTCTTCCAAACCCTAACCTCTTCCAAACCCTAACCTCTTCCAAACCCTAACCTCTTCCAAACCCTAACCTCTTCCAAACCCTAACCTCTTCCAAACCCTAACCTCTTCCAAACCCTAACCTCTTCCAAACCCTAACCTCTTCCAAACCCTAACCTCTTCCAAACCCTAACCTCTTCCAAACCCTAACCTCTTCCAAACCCTAACCTCTTCCAAACCCTAACCTCTTCCAAACCCTAACCTCTTCCAAACCCTAACCTCTTCCAAACCCTAACCTCTTCCAAACCCTAACCTCTTCCAAACCCTAACCTCTTCCAAACCCTAACCTCTTCCAAACCCTAACCTCTTCCAAACCCTAACCTCTTCCAATTCGCTCTCTTCCAATTCGCTCTCTTCCAATTCGCTCTCTTCCAATTCGCTCTCTTCCAATTCGCTCTCTTCCAATTCGCTCTCTTCCAATTCGCTCTCTTCCAATTCGCTCTCTTCCAATTCGCTCTCTTCCAATTCGCTCTCTTCCAATTCGCTCTCTTCCAATTCGCTCTCTTCCAATTCGCTCTCTTCCAATTCGCTCTCTTCCAATTCGCTCTCTTCCAATTCGCTCTCTTCCACCCCTTCTATTCCCCACCACCTGCAGGATTCGAACGCGTGTCTTTTGCCTCAAAAATTGCCTCCTTGCCATTACGCTACCAAGGGAGAATCTTCACAATCTTCACAATCTCGAACAAAAAAATATTATGATCGAAAACGGAGGGCAAGTGAGAAGATGGAGGGGAAACGATGGGGGGGGGGGGGGGGGGGGGGGGGATCAGCTGGTCACGTGGGCGGGATTCCCTAATTAGAACTTATCGACCAGCGTTTGGAACTGTTCCGCAAGGACAACCAGGTTGGGGGGGCTCAGCAAGGTGTTGTGGTCGCCCGGGCTGAACCGAATCTCAAGGCGGCTCCCCAGCACGTCTTCCCAACCGTTCTGTGGGAGCTTGATCTCCTCGGGCGTGTCGGGCGGGTAGTCCCGTGCCTTCAGGACAACCACGCGAGTGCCCGCCAAGATGGCCGCGGCTTCCTGCGCGGGGGCGCGCCACTGGGCCAAGATCCGTTCGTTGTCGATCAGCTCGGCCCGCATTTGGCCGCCAAGCGAGGACTGGGGCTGAATGGCCTGGATGTCTTGCATGTACCGATCGACCTCGGCATCGGGGATGTCATCCAACGTCGGCTCGGGCATCCGAGCCGGGTTGTAGCTGTCCAGCATTGCAACCAGGGGCACCGAGGCCCCATCGCGGGCCAGCTGGAGGGCCATCTCGAGGGCCACCACCCCGCCAAAGGACCAGCCCGCTAGCAAGTAGGGGCCCTGCGGTTCCACCGACCGAATGCCCCGTACGTACTCGGCCGCCATGGCCTTGAGGCTGCCGTGCCGCGACGGGACCGGAAGCCCGAAGCGCGGGTTGTTGAGGCCCATGATCGGCCGATCGGGTCGCAGCAGCGCAGCCAGCGGCGCGTAGACCACCGAGAAACCGCCCAGCGGGTGAACGAAGAAGAGCGGCGCCCGGCGGGCCCGGGCTGGGTCGGCCTGGCGGAGGGTGACTGGCAGCACGTTCGTGGACGAGACTCCGGTGTGGGCGGACGAAGCGCGGCTGATGATGATCCCGCAGAGCTGCCCCAGGGTAGGGTTGTGGAACAGATCCTCCAGCGCGAAGGGCAGGCCCTGCAGGCGGCTCCGAGTGGACAGTTGCACCGCCAACAGCGAGTGGCCACCCAGGGTGAAGAAGTTGTCAAACCGTCCGATGCGCTCGACGGCCACGCCCAGCACATCGGCCCAGAGGCGGGCCATCTTGCATTCGGTATCACCTTCAGGGGCCACGTACGCCTCCCCGCCCTCGGTCGTCTCGGCGCGGCCTTCGTCGACAAAGTCCGCGCTGGTCGGGTCCGGGAGCGCCTTGCGGTCCAGCTTGCCCGTGGCGCCGAGGGGCATCGCCGCAAGGAGGACGAAGGCCGACGGAACCATGTACTCGGGCAGCAGGCCCCGCAAGCCAGCTTGCAGGTCGCGAATCCGCTGGGCAGCGGACATGCCGGCCACTCCGCTGGTGAGGCCATCGTGGCAGACGACGTACCCCACGAGGCGCTTCTCGCCCCGGCTGTCCTGTCGAATGACCACCAGGGCCTGCTTCACGGTCTCCTGGCGACACAGGGCCGCCTCGATCTCGCCCAACTCGATGCGGAAGCCGCGCAGTTTGACCTGGCCGTCGAGCCGCCCGAGGAATTCGATCGTCCCGGCCGCCGTGCGGCGGACCAGATCTCCGCTACGGTAGAGCCGCTTGAACCGCTGCCCATCGGGGGGTGCCCAGAAGGGATTCTCCAGGAAGGCGGCGGCAGTCTTGGCCGGATCGCCAACGTACCCGCGGCCCACCCCGACACCGCCGATGCAAAGCTCGCCGATGACGCCCACCGGGACCAGACGGACACTGTCCCGCTCGACCACGTAGAGAGCCATGTTGTCGACGGTGTTGCCCGCAATGGGCATGATGCCGCCCGCGCTCTGCAGGGCCCGCACCTCGGCGATCGTGCGAACGGGGCAGTGGGACACGTCGTCGCTGCACTCGGTGGGCCCGTAGGCGTTCAGCAAGGGGATGGCCGGGTAGTGGGTCAGCCAGCGCTCGCACAGGGCGCCCATCAGCGCCTCGCCTGTGGCCACCAGCCAGCGCAGCGACCGCAGGGCGTCGGCCGCGTGAGGCTGAGCGGTGCTCTCCTCGAGGAGGGCCTGGATCTGGGCGGGGACGAGCTCGAGGATGGTGACGCTCTCCTGGTGGACCATCTGGAGCTGCTTCTGCGGGTCCCAGGTCACCTCGCCCGGATCGCGGTAGACAACAACCCGGCCACCCACGAGCAGGGCCACCAGGAACTGCCACACCTGTGAGAAGAAAGAAGAAAGGATGAAATGAGCGCATTGGTGAGGTTTGGCGCAAGAGGATGGTTTGGTGCGGCGACTCTGGAACCAAGGAGACAGACCGAGATATCGAAGATCTGGGTGGCCGTCTGGGCGACCACGTCGCGCTCCGTCAGCTGCAGGTCGTGGATCTTGGCGTAGAGGTGGTTGACCATGCCCCGCTGTTCGACCATGGCGCCCTTGGGCCGGCCGGTCGAACCGGAGGTATAGATGACGTAGGCCAGGCTCTCACACCCATATCCGGCCAAGTCGGGCAGGGGAGACAGGACGCGGGCCGGCTCGACAAAGGCCGGATCCCGGAGCAGGTCATCGGCATCCGCCGGCCCAAGGTCCGCGCCCAGCTCGGCCAGCAGAAGCATGTGCATCTCCAGCGTGCCCGCCAGGGCCGCCACGACGCCGCGCGCCAGGGCCTCCTGAGGCCGGCCCACCACCAGGAACGGGGACCCGTTGTTGGCGGCGATGTATCGCAGGCGTTCCTCTGGGGCGTGCGTGTCGAGGGGCGTGTACGCGGCCCCGCATCGGAAGACAGCCAGCACCGTCACGAGGAAGGAGAGCCCCCGGTCCATGAGGAGGCCCACCAGGGCGTTGGGGCGCACTCCGAGCGCCCAGAGCCGGCCGGCCATGATGGAGGCCAGCCGATCGAGCTGCCCGTAGGTGAGCCGCTGGCCCGAGACGAAGCTCGCGGCAGCCTCCCGGTCGGGGTGGGCCGCCACTTGTTCAGCAAAGAGCTCCATGAAGCAGCGGTCGTGCGGGTGGGGCATCCCCGTCTGGTTCAGGTCGTGCACCAGGTAGCGCTCTTCCTCGGCCGGCAGCAGGGCCAGCTCGGAGAGCGGCTTGGTGGCGGCCTCCTCGGGCCGGGTGGCAGCCAGGGCCAGCATGACCTGCTCGAAGTGGCGGCACAGGGGCTCCATCTGGGCGGGGGCCAGCAGGGCCGGGCTGTAGGCCATCTCCACGTACAGCGTTTCGGAGGGGCACACCTCGATGGTCAGCGGATACTCGGTATCGTCGAAGGCCCACGTCCGCCCAAAGTTCAGCGAGGCCGCGGCCGCCTCACTGGGGGCCGAGTTTTGGTAGTTCTCGAAGAGCAGCAGCGTGTCGAAGAGCTCGGACGAGCCCGGAGACCCGGCGGCCGAGTCGCCCCGGGTCAGGGTGGTGCCCTTCTGGATCTGGGCCAGCGGCACATAGGAATGCTCCTGGATGGCCGTCATCGTCTGCTGGACATCGACCAGGGCCTCGCCGACGGTGGCGTCGCCGCTCAGCCGAACCCGGAGCGGGACGGTGTTGATGAAGATGCCCACCATCTCCTCGAGGCCCACCAGGGGAACCTGCCGGCCCGAGAGGGTGATGCCAAAGACAAGGTCGTCCACCCCGCAGTAGCGCGAGAGCACATGAGCCCAAGCGAGCTGCATCAAGGTGCTGATGGTGGCCCCGTGGTAGGCAGAGAGCTTCTGGAGAGCCTGATGGGCGGCCGCGGGGAGGGTGAAGCGAGCCTTCTGGTGGCGCGAGGTCGCGGCGGCCGCCGAGGTACCCTCACCCGCTGCGGCCTGGAGGCGCCCGATGGACCGCGCGAGGAGCGTGGGCTCGCTCAGGCCGGCCATCTGCTGCCGCCAGAAGCGCACCGCAGCGTCCTTGGGCTGCTGCATGAGCCAATCGATGTACGCCGAGTAGGGGCGCGGCGTGACCAGCGATAGTGGAGACCGGGTGGCCAGCGAGGAGTAGGTTTCAGCCATGGCGCGCAGGACCAACCCCATGGACCAGCCGTCCATGAGCACATGGTGGAAGCAGAGCGAGAGGTAATACCGACGATCAGTGCGAACGAGGCTGGCCCTGAAGAGGGGCGCCCTGTGGAGGTCGAAGCGGCGCTTGCGGTCGTCGGCTACGAGGGCCTCGACGGCGGCGTGCTCGTCCTCGCCCGCGGCCAGGCTCAGGGCCGCCACCCGCCAGGGCAGCCCCACCCGGCCCGGCTCCATGACGTACTGCAGCGGGGCCCCGGCGTGCTCCCAGGCCAGGCCCGTCCGCAGGATGGGGTGCCGCTCCATGACCGCCCGCCAGGCCCCCTCGAGGGCCTCCACGTCGACGGTCCCCTCGAGCTCCATCACCGACTGCACCAGGTAGGCGTCCGAGTCGGGCGCGTAGAGGGCGTGGAAGAGCATGCCCTCCTGCATGGGGCTCAGCGGATAGGCGTCCTCCACGCCCGGGCCCAGCCGGCCCAGCACCTCGTCCACCAGCGCCTGCTGCTGGACCGCCGTCAGGCCCTCCCGGCCCCACTGGCGCTGCAGCAGCTCGAAGTCCGAGGGCGTGTACCCGTGGACCCCGGCCCGGGTGCAGTGCCCGATCAGGGCCCGCAGGCACTCCTCGTACCGCCGCGCAACGGCCTCCACCGCCTCCGCCGACAGCACCGTGTCGTTGAAGGTCCACTGCATCTCCAGCACCCCGCCCCGCACCATCCCGTTGATCGACAACAGCGCAGTGGCGTGGTTACGCTCGGAAATTGTGGCGCCACTTCCTGCAGCGGCCATGCCCAGGTCCGTGAAGACGGGACCCTCAGACGAGGCCCCGCGTCCGGGAGGAGCCGTCTCCGGCCCCGCGCCCGGCGTGCCGCCGTATTGGCCCAGGTAGTTGAAGGCAACCTCGGGCTCGGGGGCCGCGCAAACCGCTTCACTTGCCGCTGCGAGGGCGGTGGCCGTCGGATCGTGAGAACCCTCCTCCGATGGGCCGGCAAGCGAATCGCCACCAGAGGCGGAGTGGCCACGTTTGGGGAGGACAGGACGTTGGGTCATGTGGCGCAGGAGCCCATAGCCCAGGCCCCGCCCGGGCACGGCCCGCAGCTGCTCCTTGACGGCCTTCAGCACCCGCCCCAGTCGCTCCTCCTCCTCGATTTGCAGCTGCTGCCCGGCGGCAAGCCAGGCCGCAGCGATAGGGGCCGCACGGGGACCAGTGGGTGTGCCGGGCGGGGAGATGGATGCCGGGGTCTTGTTCCCCCCCGCCAGAGCCATGGCTGCAAGAGAGGGCCCTTCCAGCAGGACGACCGGGTAGGTGGTCGTGAACCAGCCCACCGTCTGCGAGAGGTCCAGCCCGGCAGCCCCAACAAGCTCCCCGAGCCGGTCCACCTCGCGCCCGTGGCCCTCCAGAAGCAGGTACAGCGAGGCTGGGGCCCCCAGAGCCGGGGCCGTCCACTCGCCGACGGCAACCAGCAGGGCCGCCAGCAGGGCGTCGTTGATCTGCGTCCGGTAGGCGGAAGGCACCCGCTGCAACAGGGCGGCGGTTTCCGCAGCAGGCAAACCGACAGGAATGGCATGGTTGTGGGGCAAGCGAGGGTTCGCGATGCCGGGCTGAGTGGGCAGACGCGAAGAAAGCAGGGCAGCCATAGTGGCGGTGGCCGCGGCTGTTCCCGCAGAAGCCGGCGGGCCAGCCGGAGGGGAGGATGCCCGGGCGATTGATGACTCGGCAAGGGAGAGCTCTTCTGCTGAAGGAGGGAGGCATGGTTGTTCGGTTGCGAAGGAGGGCTCCGTCATGTTCGTATTTGCCCAGCGGGCCACCTCGGCCCAGTGGGGCGCCTCGGCCGCCAGGGCCTTGGCCTGAGCAGCCCGCTCGAGGGCCGCCGCCCAGCCGGCAAAGGTGGTCCCCTTGGGCCCGGCGCCCGTCCAGGGCTCGGCCCGGTCGCCCTCGGCCGCCGCCCGGTAGGCCCGCTCCAGGTCGGGCACCAGGATACGCCACGAGACACCGTCCACCACCAGGTGGTGCACCACCACCAGCACACGCTGCCGCCACCCCAGCGCCGCCGCCGCCGCCGCCGAAGAAGACGACGACGACGACGACGACGACGACGAGTCAGCGGCGGCCTCCAGCAGCACCACTGCCACCAGCCGGCCCGCCCACGGGTCCAGCGACCGCTGCGCCGCCTCCGCGGCCGCCTCGGCCTCGGCCGGGCTGCGCACCGTCACCGCCCGCACCGCCGCCGCGGCCAGCTCGCCCGCGGCCCCGGGCCCGCGCACCTCCTGCAGCACCTCCTGCAGCCCCTCAGCCGCCTCGGCACCGGCACCGGCGGCGGCGCCCTTGCGCCCGTACCGGGCCCGCAGCATGTCGTGCCGCACCAGCAGCCGCCGCACCGCCTCCCGCAGCAGGGCCACCTCCACCCGGGGGGCCGCGCCGCCCTCGCGCACAGCCACCATCACCGCCTGGTTGAAGTGGCCCGTCGCCTCGAAGCGCTCCTCGAAGAACCACCGCTGGATGGGCGTCAGCGGCACGGCGCCCTCCACAACCGCCGTGGCCGAGGCCGCAGCACCGTCCGCGCCGCCCGCACGCGCGCCCTCCGGGGACTCCTCCACCCGGGCCGCCTGGGCCAGCTGCTCCACCGTCGGGCCCCGGAAGATGTCCTTCACGGTCAGGTGCAGGCCCCGCTGCCGCGCCCGCGACACCAGCTGGATGCTGACAATCGAGTCGCCGCCAATCCGGAAGAAGCTGTCCCGCACGCCCACCCGCTCCGCCGGCAGGTGCAGCACCTCGGCCATCACCTCGGCCAGGGTCCGCTCGACGGCCGTCCGCGGGGCAACGTACCCGGCTCCGCTTTCGCCCGCTGCACCTTCGCCGCCGCCTTCCCCGGATCCCAGTGTCGCGGGCGCAGGTAGAGCCTTGCGGTCCACCTTCCCGTTGGGCCCCAGGGGGACGACCTCGATGGGCACAATGGCGCTGGGCACCATATAGGCAGGCAGGTCATGGCTCAATCCAGCACGAAGCGATTCCATCTGCACTTCACGGGCTGCTCCAACGCACGTTTCGGCAGTGGCATCCCTCACCACGTAGGCCACCAGGCGCCGCTGGCCGGGCACGTCCTCGCGGATGATGGCCACGGCCTGTTGGATGCCCGCCTGGCGGCACAGAACGGCCTCGATCTCGCCCAGCTCAATGCGGAAGCCGCGCAGCTTGACCTGCCCATCGATGCGGCCCAAGAACTCAATCTGCCCGTCGGCCAGCCACCGGCACATGTCGCCCGTCGCGTACATGTTCATCGGGGGCGCCGTCGCCGGAAGGCCCCAGGCCTCGGCGATGAAGGGGTCGGGCACAAACCGCTGGGCGGTCAGCTCGGCCCGGTTGTGGTAGCCCCGGGCCACACCATCGCCGCCCACCCACAGCTCGCCGGGCACCCCCACCGGGCAGGGCTGCAGGTGCTTGTCGAGCACGTAGCACGTAGCATTGCTGATGGGCGGGCCAATCGGCACGACCTCCCGGCCCCGCATACTCTCGCGGGTGACCTTAAACGAGGTGCTGACGATTGAATTCTCCGTGGGCCCGTACAAGTTCCTGCACGAGAGGAGACGGGGCGGGGTGGGGGGGGGGGGTAGGGTAGGTGAACACCCGAGCAAGGCAAACCATGCTCTCGCCACCCCCCAGACCCAAACCCAAACCCAAAACCCAAACCCAAAACCCAAAACCCAAAACCCAAACCCAAACCCAAACCCAAACCCAAACCCAAACCCAAACCCAAACCCAAACCCAAACCCGGCACGGCCACAACAGACATGCAGCTGGCGGGCAGGGTGAACATCTTCTCGGCGGTCGCCATGGGGAGCGCCTCCCCGCCACAGGTGAGGATGCGGATTTTCATGAAGGGCGCCGTCGACTCGGCCAGCAGGGTCCGCATCAGTTGGGTGGGCATCGAAAGGACCGTCAGCCGTTCGTCGCTCATCCACTTGAAGAATACCTCCGGGGTGAGGAAATCTTCCTTGTTGCCCGCCACATGCAGGGCTGCGGGGCGGGCCAGAAAGGTGTGAAGGAGTGAATGGTGAGTGAGCCCACGAGAAAGCAACCAGATGGCTGGGAGAAGGGCGGGATCAGGCAGAGAAGCAGACCTGCGCCTCGAGCCAGAGTGGGCCACAGCTGGTGGCCCGACGCGTCGAAGGAGATGCTCATCTGGAAGGCCACGTGGTCGGAGGGCGTGTAGTCGTAGATCGAGTCGCACATGGTCCTCACCAGGCCGCGGTGCTCGACGAGGACGCCCTTGGGCATGCCCGTGGAGCCCGAGGTGTAGATCATGTTGACCAGGCTGCGCGCCGTGGGGCGGCGCCACCCGGCCGGGGTGGGCCCGGCCACGAGCGGCTCGGCCCCCTCGCCCTCGCCCTCGGTCAGTGCGCCGCCCGGCTGGTAGCGCAGCATCCGGCCCGTGAAGCCGCCCGCACTCGAGAGCTTCTTCTGGCCGGCCGCATCCACCAGCACCACCGTCGCCCCGCTGTCCTCCACCATGTACTGCAGCCGGCCCGCGGGGTACTCCGGGTCCATGGGCACGTACGCCCCGCCCGCCTTCAGGATGCCCAGCAGCGAGACCACGAAGCCCACGCTGCGCTCCATGCAGACGGCCACAAGCCGGTCGGCCTCGACCCCCAGGCCACGCAGCACAGCCGCAATCCGCTCCGCCTCGGCGTTGGCCTCGCCGTACGAGAGGCTCAGCGGCCCCATCTGGAGGGCCATGTGGGCGGGGTCCCGCCGGACGCACTCCTCGAAGAGCTCGTGCACGCACTTGTCCGAGGGGTAAGGGGCACGCGTCCGGTTCCACTCGACCATCTGCCGACGCTCAGGGGCGGTGAGGATGTTGATGTCCCGAATGTGGGTGTCCGTGGCGGTGAGGGCACGGAGGCTCACGATGAGGTGTTGGCCGAAGGTCAGGACCGCTTCGTCCGACAGGCTGCTGCGGTCATTGCAGAGCATCACCAGGATGCGTTCGCCGGGCCCCACGACGACGGCCAGTGGGTACTCGGCTCGCTCCACCGCGAAGGCGTTGCTGCCGTAGCGGAGGGCATTGTCCTCCTCCTCTGGGGGGGCGCTTCCCTCGGCGGTGGAAGCCCCGGTGGCAGTGGCCCGCATGTCGCGGTAGTTCTCGAAGACAAACAGCGTGTCGAAGAGCGAGTCCCCGCCCTCGCCCGTCTGGTCGGCTGCTCCGCTCATGCAGTCGGCCAGCGACTGGATCTGGGCCAACGAGAAGTGGGCATGTTCCTGGATGGCCAGCATGGTGTTTTGCACTTGCTCGAGCACCGCACCGGCCGTGTCGCTGCCCGGAAGGTGCACCCGGACGGGGACGGTGTTGATAAAGAGGCCCAGCATGTCCTGGATATCGTGGGGACCCGCGCCACGACCCGAGACGGTGGTGCCCAGGACCACATCGTTGGTGCCGCAGTAGCGGGCCAGCACCAGGGCCAGAGCCGTCTGGAGGACGGTGCTCAGAGTGACCCGGGCCTCCGAGGCCAGGTGCACCAAGGACGCCGAAAGGTCCCGGTCGATGAAGATGGTGTGCCGGCCATAGTCCGAGCCGGGGGCGGGCAGCGGTGGCCGAGAATGCCGCAGAGCGCGCTTGAGCAGGGTGGGCTCGCTCAGGCCGGCCATCTGCTGCCGCCAGAACTCGTGGTGAGTCTCGGGGGGCTGCTGAGTCAGCCAGCCGATGTATGCCGAGTAGGGGCTCGGGATGGGCAGCGCGGGCGCCTTGAGGGCCGCGAGAGAGGAATAGCATGACGAGAGATCGCGGAGCAGAATGCTGAGCGACCAGCCATCGACGAGGCAGTGGTGCATCGAATAGTGGAGGAAGTAGTGCTTCGACAGAGGAGAGAGGATCAGGCTGGCCCTGAAGAGGGGCGCCCTGTGGAGGTCGAAGCGGCGCTTGCGGTCGTCGGCTACGAGGGCCTCGACGGCGGCGTGCTCGTCCTCGCCCGCGGCCAGGCTCAGGGCCGCCACCCGCCAGGGCAGCCCCACCCGGCCCGGCTCCATGACGTACTGCAGCGGGGCCCCGGCGTGCTCCCAGGCCAGGCCCGTCCGCAGGATGGGGTGCCGCTCCATGACCGCCCGCCAGGCCCCCTCGAGGGCCTCCACGTCGACGGTCCCCTCGAGCTCCATCACCGACTGCACCAGGTAGGCGTCCGAGTCGGGCGCGTAGAGGGCGTGGAAGAGCATGCCCTCCTGCATGGGGCTCAGCGGATAGGCGTCCTCCACGCCCGGGCCCAGCCGGCCCAGCACCTCGTCCACCAGCGCCTGCTGCTGGACCGCCGTCAGGCCCTCCCGGCCCCACTGGCGCTGCAGCAGCTCGAAGTCCGAGGGCGTGTACCCGTGCACCCCGGCCCGGGTGCAGTGCCCGATCAGGGCCCGCAGGCACTCCTCGTACCGCCGCGCAACGGCCTCCACCGCCTCCGCCGACAGCACCGTGTCGTTGAAGGTCCACTGCATCTCCAGCACCCCGCCCCGCACCATCCCGTTGATCGACAGCAGAGCAGTGGCGTGGTTACGCTCGGAGACGGTCGTCCCGATGCCCGCGGCCGCCATGCCCAGGTCCGTGAAGACGGTGCGGTCGGGGGCCCAGCCGGGAGCAGGCGTCGACGGGACCGAGGCCGCCTCGGGGGCCTCCTCGTCCCCTTGGAACTGGCCCAGGTAGTTGAAGGCAACCTCGGGCTCGGGGGCCGCGCGCACGGCCGCCACTGCCTCCCCAAGGCCGGCCGCTGCGGCGCCGCTGGCGGCGGTAGGAGCGGCGGCCGGCTCGGAGGCAGCCGGAACCGAAGATGGAGACGAGTGGCGCAGGAGCCCGTAGCCCAGGCCCCTGCCGGGCACGGCCCGCAGCTGCTCCTTGACGGCCTTCAGCACCCGTCCCAGCCGGGCCTGCTCCTCGTCGCCCGAGGCGGGCTCTTGCTGCTGTTGGATCGTCGCCCAGGCAGCCAAACCACCCGTCCCAGTGGGGGTCGTGGGCGGCGAGATGCCGGTCGGAGTGGCGCTGGAGCCGCGGGCAGCCAGAGCGTAGGCTTCCTGCAGGACGACCGGGTAGGTGGTCGTGAACCAGCCCACCGTCTGCGAGAGGTCCAGCGGGGCGGTGCAGTTCAATTCGCCCACGTGATCACTCTCGCGCCCGTGGCCCTCCAGGAGCAGGTACAGCGAGGCCGGCGCACCCGCGGCAGGGGCCGTCCACTCACCGACGGCCATCAGCAGGGCCGCCAGCAGGGCGTCGTTGATCTGCGTCCGGTAGGCGGACGGCACCCGCTGCAGCAGAGCAGCCGTCTCGGCCGAGGTCAGGCTCACTAAGACGCCGTTGTTGTGGGGCAACCGCTTCCGGGAAGCGCCGGCTTTGATGGGAAGTCGGGACGAGAAGAGGCTCGCCAGTGTCGGTTCGGCGGAAGATGAGCCGACAGCGGCAGACCCCAGCGGAGAGGTGGGGCGTGAGGGCGGGAGTTGGAGGGCAGCGAGACCCGACTTCGAACCGTCAGAGGAGGAGGCAGCCGGCAGAAGTGGCGGGCGCGACGGCACGGCCCCGAGATACATGTGCTCACTCGCCCAGCGGGCCACCTCGGCCCAGTGGGGCGCCTCGGCCGCCAGGGCCTTGGCCTGGGCAGCCCGCTCGAGGGCCGCCGCCCAGCCGGCAAAGGTGGTCCCCTTGGACCCGGCGCCCGTCCAGGGCTCGGCCCGGTCGCCCTCGGCCGCCGCCCGGTAGGCCCGCTCCAGGTCGGGCACCAGGATACGCCACGAGACACCGTCCACCACCAGGTGGTGCACCACCACCAGCACACGCTGCCGCCACCCCAGCGCCGCCGCCGCCGCCGCCGAAGAAGACGACGACGACGACGACGACGACGACGAGTCAGCGGCGGCCTCCAGCAGCACCACTGCCACCAGCCGGCCCGCCCACGGGTCCAGCGACCGCTGCGCCGCCTCCGCGGCCGCCTCGGCCTCGGCCGGGCTGCGCACCGTCACCGCCCGCACCGCCGCCGCGGCCAGCTCGCCCGCGGCCCCGGGCCCGCGCACCTCCTGCAGCACCTCCTGCAGCCCCTCAGCCGCCTCGGCACCGGCACCGGCGGCGGCGCCCTTGCGCCCGTACCGGGCCCGCAGCATGTCGTGCCGCACCAGCAGCCGCCGCACAGCCTCCCGCAGCAGGGCCACCTCCACCTGGGGGGCCGCGCCGCCCTCGCGCACAGCCACCATCACCGCCTGGTTGAAGTGGCCCGTCGCCTCGAAGCGCTCCTCGAAGAACCACCGCTGGATGGGCGTCAGCGGCACGGCGCCCTCCACAACCGCCGTGGCCGAGGCCGCAGCACCGTCCGCGCCGCCCGCACGCGCGCCCTCCGGGGACTCCTCCACCCGGGCCGCCTGGGCCAGCTGCTCCACCGTCGGGCCCCGGAAGATGTCCTTCACGGTCAGGTGCAGGCCCCGCTGCCGCGCCCGCGACACCAGCTGGATGCTGACAATCGAGTCGCCGCCAATCCGGAAGAAGCTGTCCCGCACGCCCACCCGCTCCGCCGGCAGGTGCAGCACCTCGGCCATCACCTCGGCCAGGGTCCGCTCGACGGCCGTCCGCGGGGCAACGTACCCGGCTCCCTCGGCGGCCTCGTTGTCGGCCGGGGCAGGGAGGGCCTTCCGCTCCACCTTCCCGTTGGGTCCTAGAGGCATCTTGTCGATGGGTACAATGGCGCTGGGCACCATGTAGGCGGGCAGGTTGCTCTCAAGGCCCGCCTTGACGCCCTTCAGAAGCCGCTCCCGGGCGGCTGGGTCCGTTGTGGCCGCCGCAGCCTCGGTGCTGGGCACCACGTAGGCCACCAGGCGCCGCTGGCCGGGCTTATCCTCACGCACCATGCAGGCCGCTTGTTGGACGCCCGCCTGGCGGCACAGAACGGCCTCGATCTCGCCCAGCTCAATGCGGAAGCCGCGCAGCTTGACCTGCCCATCGATGCGGCCCAGATATTCGATTTGCCCGTCCGCCAGCCACCGGCACAGATCCCCGCAGGCATACATGTTCATGCGGGTGGTGGCGGGGAGGCCCCAGGCCTCGGCGATGAAGGGGTCGGGCACGAACCGCTGGGCGGTCAGCTCGGGTCGGTTGTGGTAACCCCGGGCCACACCGTCGCCGCCCACCCACAGCTCGCCCAGCACGCCAATGGGGCATGGTTGCATGTGCTTGTCGAGCACGTAGCAGGTCGAGTTGGCAATGGGCGGGCCGACGGGGATGCACTCCCGGTCGCGCATGTTGTCGGCCGAGATGCGCCCCATGGTGCTGATGACCGCGTTCTCCGTGGGGCCGTACGCGTCCCAGACTTGCAGGTCGGGGTGGCGGATGAGCTGGTCGGCCATGGGCATGGTCAGGGCCTCCCCGCCGAATGAGACCCAGCGGAGCTCCTGGAAGATGGTCGGGATCTCGGTCAGGTAGACCTTGCCCAGCTGGGTGGGCATCGACATCCACGAGATCTTGCACTCGCGCATCCAGGCAAGGAAGGCCTCGGCCGAGAGAACCCCCAGGGGCACGCAGTGGAGCGCTGGGAAAGAGGAGAAACAGAAACAAATGAAATGCGATCGGCAGACACCCGAGCCATAACAGACTTGCGCCTCGGCAGAGGGCGTTCCAGAGCTGGTGGCCGGCAGCGTCGAAGGAAAGACTGAAGTTGAGGCCGCAATGGTCCGTGGGGTAGCAAGTGTGGCAGGGGTCCCAAACCATGCGGATGATGCCGCAATGTTGCACCAACACGCCCTTGGGCATGCCCGTGGAGCCCGAGGTGTAGATCATGTTGACCAGGCTGCGCGCCGTGGGGCGGCGCCACCCGGCCGGGGTGGGCCCGGCCACGAGCGGCTCGGCCCCCTCGCCGTCGCCCTCGGTCAGCGCGCCGCCCGGCTGGTAGCGCAGCATCCGGCCCGTGAAGCCGCCCGCACTCGAGAGCTTCTTCTGGCCGGCCGCATCCACCAGCACCACCGTCGCCCCGCTGTCCTCCACCATGTACTGCAGCCGGCCCGCGGGGTACTCCGGGTCCATGGGCACGTACGCCCCGCCCGCCTTCAGGATGCCCAGCAGCGAGACCACGAAGCCCACGCTGCGCTCCATGCAGACGGCCACAAGCCGGTCGGCCTCGACCCCCAGGCCACGCAGCACAGCCGCAATCCGCTCCGCCTCGGCGTTGGCCTCGCCGTACGAGAGGCTCAGCGGCCCCATCTGGAGGGCCATGTGGGCGGGGTCCCGCCGGACGCACTCCTCGAAGAGCTCGTGCACGCACTTGTCCGAGGGGTAAGGGGCACGCGTCCGGTTCCACTCGACGAGGACGCGGTGCCGCTCCGAAGAGGTCATGATGGGCAGCAAGGCGAGGGGCGCATCGGGACCGGAGGCTGGGTCGGTGAAAGCCCGGAGCAGGACTTCCATGTGCTCGCCCATCCGGGCAATGGTCGACTCGCGGAACAGCTCGGTGCTGTACTCGAAGCCGATGGCCCAGGAGCCAGTCGAGTCGATCGACGAGAAGAGCGAAAGGTCGAACTTGGAGACGGGGGCCGGATTGTCGCGGGCGGAAACGGCTCCGGGGAAGAGTTGAGAGTCGGGCGTCGCAGAATCCTCGTGGACACAGGTCACCTGGAAGATGGGGTTGATGTTGAGGTTGCGCTCGACGTGGAGGTGCTCGACGAGGGCCTCGAAGGGCACGTCCTGGTGGGCGTGGGCGCCCAGCATGGCGTCGCGCACCCGGCCCAGCAGCTGGCCCATGGTGGGCTGGTCCCCGAAGCGCGTCCGGATGGCCAGCGTGTTGACGAAGAACCCGATCAGGCCCTCGATCTCCTCGAAGCGCCGCCCCGCGATGGGCGTGCCCACCACCACGTCCTCCTGGCCCGTGTACCGGTGCAGCAGCGTCTGGAAGCAGGCCAGCACCGTCATGAAGAGGGTCGCCCCGTGGCGCTCCCCCAGCCGCCGCACGTCCTCCAGCAGCGTCCGGGGCAGCTGCCGCACGTGCACCGCCCCCCGGTAGCTCATCTCCCGCGGCCGGGCGTGGTCCGTGGGCAGCTGCAGCACCTCGGGCGCCCCCTCCAGCTCCCGCCGCCAGTACTGCAGCTGCTCGTCCAGCACCGCGCCCCGCAGCCAGCCCCGCTGCCACAGCGCGTAGTCGGCGTACTGCACCGCCAGCCCGCTGCCGCCCAGCCCGGCCCGCTCCAGCACCGGCCCCGGCCCGGCGGCCGTCAGCCGCTGGCCCGCGGGCAGCCCGCAGGCGGCCTCGTAGAGCCGGCCCACCTCGCGCCACAGCACCCCCATCGACCAGCCGTCGCTCACGATGTGGTGCATCGTCACCAGCAGCACGTGCTCCCCTCGGCCAGCCGCACCACCCGCACCCGCATCAGCGGGCCCGCCGCCAGGTCGAAGCCCGTCTCGGCCTCCCGGCGCGCCGCCTGCGCAGCCACCGCCTCGGCGGCCTCCGCGCTGCCGCTGGTGCTGCCGGTGCCGCTGGCGTCCTCCACCGTCACCCACCGGCCGCCCCACCGGTCCGCCGGGCACACCACCTGCGCCGGCTCCTCGCCGCTCCCGGGCGCCCCCTCCGCGAAGACCGTCCGCAGGCCCTCGTGCCGCGCCACCAGCGCCCCGAAGGCCGCCTCCAGCGCCTCCACGTCCAGCGGGCCCCGCAGCCGCACCCCCACCGGGATGTTGTACAGCGCCTTGTTGGGCACCAGCTTGTCCAGGAACCACAGCCGCTGCTGGGCAAACGACAGCGGCACCCGCGCCGGCCGGGGCCCGCTCACCCCGATCCGCACCACGGCCGCTGCCGCTGCCTCGGTGCCGGTGGTGGTGGCGGCGGCGGCGGTGGTGGTGGTGGTGGTGGCGGTGGCGGTGGTGGTGGCAGCAGTGGCCGTCGCGCGGCGGAGACCCTCGACGTGGGCCGCCAGGGCCTCCACGGTGGGGTGCTCGAAGACCGCCCGCACCGAGACCTCCACCCCGCACTGGCGCCGCAGCCGCGAGACCAGCTGCGTGGCCAGCAGCGAGTGGCCACCCAGCCCGAAGAAGTTCGACTCGGCCCCGACCGCGCTCCCGGGCACCGCCAGCACAGTCCCGTACAGGGCCGCAACCTCGCGCTCGGCCTCCGTCCGCGGCTCAATGTGCTCCTCCTCGCTGCCCGCAGCCGGGGCAGGGAGGGCCTTCCGGTCCACCTTCCCGGTGGGGCCCAGCGGGACGGCCTCGATGGCCACCATGGCGCTGGGCACCATGTAGGGTGGCAGGTCCTTCCCGATGGCCGCCTTGAGGATTTCGAAGGCTGCCTTCGTGTCTTCCTTCATTCCGCTGTTCAGCACCACGTAGGCGACGAGCTTCTTCTGGCCGGGCACGTCCTCGCGGACCATGGCCACGGCCTGCTGGACTCCCGCCTGGCGGGTCAGGGCCGCCTCGACCTCGCCCAGCTCGATGCGGAAGCCACGGATCTTCACTTGGCCGTCCATCCGGCCCATGTACTCCACCACCCCTCCGGGCAGCCATCGGCACAGGTCGCCCGTGCGGTACATGCGCCACGCGCGACCCGGCTCCACCGCAGGGAGCTTGTCGCCCCAGGCCTCGGCGATGAAGGGGTCAGGCAGGAAGCGCTCGGCGGTCAGCTCGGGCCGGTTGTGGTAGCCCCGGCCCACGCCCTCGCCACCCACCCACAGCTCGCCCGGCACCCCCATGGGGCAGAATTGCATGTGCTTGTCCAGGATGTAGCAGGTGGTGTTGCTGACGGGATGCCCGATGGGGATGGTCGTCCGGTTGCCCAGGCTGGCCCGGGTCACCTGGAAGCAGCAGCTCGTCACCGAGTTCTCCGTCGGCCCGTACAGGTTGCTATTCGCCGGGAGTTGTGTGTGTGTGTGCGTGTGTGTGTGTGTGTGTGTGTGGGGGGGGGGGGGGGGGGGGGGCGTTGAATTCGGGAGACAGTGGATTCACCTCTCGGAGCGGGAAGTCTCCCAACGACTCCAGCGACAGGACGGGGGTCGGGGATAACAGACATGCACACGGTGTTGGCGAAATCCTGCACGCGCCGCCCCAGCGTGGTCGGCCGCCTCACCACCGAAGCCGATCCAGCGGAGGTTGGGGAAGGGCGCGGGATCTTCCTGGAGGCAGAGGTGCAGCAGCTGCGGTGCCAGGTAGAGCTTGGTCACCCGCTCCTCGGCCATCATGCGCAGGATGAGCTTGGGCTCGAGGGTCTGCTCGCGGCTCATCACGTACAGAACTGCGGGTGTGGAAAAGCGTGTGATGCCGTCAAGGTCGAGGAGAGACCAGAGGGCGGGTGGGGTGGGGTGGGGGTGGGGGGGGGGGGGGGGGGGGGGGGGGTTGCAGACTGCATCCGTTGGTGAGGGGCGTCCAGAGCTCGAAGGTGGCCGCGTCGAAGGAGACGCTCGAGAAGAGCGGCAGCACGTCGTCAGGCTCGATCTTGACGTAGGTCTTCCCCCGCAGCAGCCGGGCCACCCCGTGGTGCTCGATGAGGCACCCCTTGGGCATCCCCGTGGAGCCCGAGGTGTAGATGACGTAGATCAGGTTGCGGCTGTGGGGCGGCCGCCAGCTGGGCGGGGGCAGGGCCCGGTCGAGGGCCTCGCCCTCGGCAAAGAGGTCGTCCTCGTCGCCTTCCTGCAGGAGGCCCTCGCCCGCGTAGCGGAGCTGACGTCCCTCGAAGGACGCGCACCCGGCCAGGGTCCGCTCGCCGGACCGGTCGACCAGCACCACCTGGACGGCGCAGTCGGCCAGCATGTAGGCCAGCCGGCCCGCGGGGTAGGCCGGGTCGAGGGGCAGGTAGGCCCCGCCCGCCTTGAGGACCCCCAGCAGGCAGATGATCAGGTCGGCCGAGCGCTCCATGCAGACGCCGACCACCTGCTCGGGCCCCACGCCCAGCATGCGCAGGGCGGCCGCGACCCGGTTGGCCATGCGATCGACCTGGCGGAAGGTGTACCGCACCTTGCCGTAAACCAGCGCCTCGTGGTCGGGGTCCCGCCGGACGCACTCTTCGAAGAGCTCATGCACGCACTTGTCCCCCGGGAAGGCCGCCTGCGACTGGTTGAAGTCGACCAACATCTCGTGGCGCTCGTGGGGGCTGATGAAAAGGAAGGAGGGGCAGGGACGGTTCGGTTCGGAGGCAGAGTAGGAGAGGAACGCAGCAAGCAGCCGCTCCATGTGCTCGCCCATCCGGGCAATGGTGGCCTCCTCGAAGAGGTCCGTGCTGTACTCGAGGGTGAGCTGCCACTCGTGGGCGGACGAGACGTACGAAGACAGGGTCAGGTCGAACTTGGCGGGCGTGAGGGCGAAGGGTGCAAACTCGGTGGCCTCGGTCCGGGCGAAGAAGGGCCGGGTCGTCTCCGACTCGTCGTTGTGTGCAAACATGACCTGGAAGATGGGGTTGATGTTGAGGTTGCGCTCGACGTGGAGGTGCTCGACGAGGGCCTCGAAGGGCACGTCCTGGTGGGCGTGGGCGCCCAGCATGGCGTCGCGCACCCGGCCCAGCAGCTGGCCCACGGTGGGCTGGTCCCCGAAGCGCGTCCGGATGGCCAGCGTGTTGACGAAGAACCCGATCAGGCCCTCGATCTCCTCGAAGCGCCGCCCCGCGATGGGCGTGCCCACCACCACGTCCTCCTGGCCCGTGTACCGGTGCAGCAGCGTCTGGAAGCAGGCCAGCACCGTCATGAAGAGGGTCGCCCCGTGGCGCTCCCCCAGCCGCCGCACGTCCTCCAGCAGCGTCCGGGGCAGCTGCCGCACGTGCACCGCCCCCCGGTAGCTCATCTCCCGCGGCCGGGCGTGGTCCGTGGGCAGCTGCAGCACCTCGGGCGCCCCCTCCAGCTCCCGCCGCCAGTACTGCAGCTGCTCGTCCAGCACCGCGCCCCGCAGCCAGCCCCGCTGCCACAGCGCGTAGTCGGCGTACTGCACCGCCAGCCCGCTGCCGCCCAGCCCGGCCCGCTCCAGCACCGGCCCCGGCCCGGCGGCCGTCAGCCGCTGGCCTGCGGGCAGCTCCGCAGGCGGCCTCGTAGAGCCGGCCCACCTCGCGCCACAGCACCCCCATCGACCAGCCGTCGCTCACGATGTGGTGCATCGTCACCAGCAGCACGTGCTCCCCCTCGGCCAGCCGCACCACCCGCACCCGCATCAGCGGGCCCGCCGCCAGGTCGAAGCCCGTCTCGGCCTCCCGGCGCGCCGCCTGCGCAGCCACCGCCTCGGCGGCCTCCGCGCTGCCGCTGGTGCTGCCGGTGCCGCTGGCGTCCTCCACCGTCACCCACCGGCCGCCCCACCGGTCCGCCGGGCACACCACCTGCGCCGGCTCCTCGCCGCTCCCGGGCGCCCCCTCCGCGAAGACCGTCCGCAGGCCCTCGTGCCGCGCCACCAGCGCCCCGAAGGCCGCCTCCAGCGCCTCCACGTCCAGCGGGCCCCGCAGCCGCACCCCACCGGGATGTTGTACAGCGCCTTGTTGGGCACCAGCTTGTCCAGGAACCACAGCCGCTGCTGGGCAAACGACAGCGGCACCCGCGCCGGCCGGGGCCCGCTCACCCCGATCCGCACCACGGCCGCTGCCGCTGCCTCGGTGCCGGTGGTGGTGGCGGCGGCGGCGGTGGTGGTGGTGGTGGTGGCGGTGGCGGTGGTGGTGGCAGCAGTGGCCGTCGCGCGGCGGAGACCCTCGACGTGGGCCGCCAGGGCCTCCACGGTGGGGTGCTCGAAGACCGCCCGCACCGAGACCTCCACCCCGCACTGGCGCCGCAGCCGCGAGACCAGCTGCGTGGCCAGCAGCGAGTGGCCACCCAGCCCGAAGAAGTTCGACTCGGCCCCGACCGCGCTCCCGGGCACCGCCAGCACAGTCCCGTACAGGGCCGCAACCTCGCGCTCGGCCTCCGTCCGCGGCTCAATGTGCTCCTCCTCGCTGCCCGCAGCCGGGGCAGGGAGGGCCTTCCGGTCCACCTTCCCGGTGGGGCCCAGCGGGACGGCCTCGATGGCCACCATGGCGCTGGGCACCATGTAGGGTGGCAGGTCGCGGCTCATCCCGGCCCGGACCGCCTCGATCTGCGCCTCGCGGGTAGCCGCATCCGCACTGCTGCTGCCGCCGCCCAGCACCACGTAGCCCACCAGGCGCCGCTGGCCGGGCTTGTCCTCGCGGACCATGGCCACGGCCTGCTGGACGCCCGCCTGGCGGGTCAGGGCCGCCTCGACCTCGCCCAGCTCAATGCGGAAGCCGCGCAGCTTGACCTGGCCGTCCATTCGGCCCATGTACTCCACCAGGCCGCCCGGCAGCCATCGGCACAGGTCGCCCGTGCGGTACATGCGCCACCCGCGCCCGCCGCCCGTCTCGCTCGACTGGCCGCTGGCGGGCAGCTCGACGCCCCAAGCCTCGGCGATGTACGGGTCCGGGGCGAACCGCTGGGCGGTCAGCTCGGGCCGGTTGTGGTAGCCCCGGGCCACGCCGTCGCCGCCCACCCACAGCTCGCCGGGCACCCCCACGGGGCAGGGCTGCCCCAGCGGGTCCAGCACGTAGCAGGTCGAGTTGCTGATGGGCCGCCCGATGGGGGTCGTTGCGTAGGGGCGCAGCTCGTCCTCCCGCACGCCGAAGCACACGCTGAAGGTGGTGTTCTCGGTGGGCCCGTACCCGTTGACGCACCGGGTCTTCCCCAGCCGGAGCAGCTTGTAGGGCAGCTGCGGGTCGCAGGCCTCGCCGCCGAACAGCAGGTACTTGAGCCCCGCGAAGGCGGCCTCGTCCTCGGCCAGGTAGGTCTGCAGCAGCGGGGGCGTGATCCACTGGGCCTCGATGCGGGCCTCCCGCAGGAAGCTGAAGAACAGCGAGGGCGTCAGCACCTGCTCGCGGCTCATGCAGCACACCGTGCCCCCGTTCAGCCACGGGCCCCAGATCTCCAGGGTGGCCGCGTCGAAGGACACCGTCGCAAACTGCGAGAACCGCAGGCCCTCCTCCAGCTGGATGTAGTTCGTGTTCCGCACCAGCCGCACCACGGCCCGCTGCTCGACCATGCACCCCTTGGGCATACCCGTCGAGCCCGACGTGTAGATCACGTACGCCAGGTCAGTGGCGTGGCCTCGGACCCCCGGAAGAGTGATGGGGGTCCCCTCTTGCCATCCGCCATATTCGCACAGGCTCGCGGCCTTCTCGGGCTTGGCCACGCGGGCGGCCGGGGCCTGGACCTGGCTGCAGCCCGCCCGGAGCGGGTGGAAGACGACCACGCCGCCCGTGAACTCGGACAGGCGGGGCGTCAGACTGGCCTGGGTGATGACCACCGGGGTGGCTGTGTCGGTCAGCATGAAGCGCACCCGGGCCGGGGGATAATCCGGGTCGATGGGCACATAGGCGCAGCCTGCCTTGACGATGGCCAGCAGGGCCACCAGCTGCTCGAGGCACCGCTCCATGAAGAGGCACACCATCGACCCGGGCGCCACATTCAGCAGGCGCAGCTGGGTGGCCAGGCCTTCCGCCTGCCGGTCCAGCTCGGCGTACGTCAGCCGGGCAGCCCCGAACTCGAGGGCCGACCGTGCAGGGTGCCGATGAACCTGCTCGGCCCAGAGCTCGGCAAGGGTGGCCTCGCGGGGGTACGCAGCCCGAGTGCGGTTGAACCCCCGCACGACCTGCGCCCGCTCATCGGCCGACACCATCGAAAGGTCGCTCAGAGGGCGCTGGGCGGCCTCCTCGGGCTGGGCGGCCATGGAGCGGAGCAGGGTCTCCAGCTGGCCGCCCAAGAGGGTGACGGCATCGCCGCTGAGTAGATCGGCCTTGTAGGTGAAGGTGAACTCCAGGCCCGGCCCGGGCATCGCGGCCACCGTCAGCGGATACTAAGACGGCAAGGAGAGCGTGAGGGCCGGGACGATCGACCGAGGGAGCCGTTCCCGTGCGCGGCACCATCCCCTTGGCGAAAGCCCAGCACGGGAAGGGGAGCAACCAGGGGGGTCGGACAGACCTCGGTGGGATCCAGTCCGCTGAGGCCGCGGTACGGCAAGTTGGCACGTTGGGTCTGGACGGGAGAAGGCCGGCCCAAACCCGGGAATCGAAGTGAGACAGTGTCGGCGAAAAGGAAAGGAGGACCAGAAGGGCGGGAAAGGGGGGAGCGGTGGCGGGCGGGACGGACATTGTCGAAGCCGAAGGCGTCGCGGTAGTTTTCGTAGACGAAGAGCGTGTCGAAGAGGCTGGTCGCCTCGGCGCCCGTGGCCTTGGCCCAGTCGGCCTGGATGTGAGCCAGCGAGACAGTCGCGTGCTCCTGCGCTGCGGCAGTGGCCTGTTGCACCCGAGCAAGAAGCGCCCCGAGGGTGGTCGAGGCGGGCTGCCCGATGCGCACCCGCAGCGGGACGGTGTTGATGAAGAGGCCCACCATGTCCTCGATGCCCTGGGGGCCGCTGCCGCGCCCCGAGACCACCGTCCCGAAGACGACGTCCTCCCGGCCGCCGCAGTAGCGGCTCATGATGACGGCAACAGCGCCAGCGAGCAAGGCCGAGAGAGTGACCTGGCATACCTTGGCCAGGGCGCGCAGCTGGTCGGAGAGGGTCGTCGAGAGGACGTGGTGGTGCCGCTGCACTGAAGATACTGAGGCGGCCGCAAGTCGGCCATCGGTAGACGTGGGAGCCTTGACGAGGGCCCGCTTGATGAGGGTGGGCTCCTCGAAGTCCGCCAGCTGCTGACGCCAGAAGGCCTTCTCGTCAGCAGGCACGCAGTGGGCCTGCACCCAGCCGATGTAGGTCCGGTAGAGCGGAGCGGGCGCCATGGAGGGTGCAGCATGGCCACGACAAGAACCGTAGAAAGCGTCGAGGTCGGCGAGCACGGAGCTGAGCGACCAGCCGTCCAGCAGGATGTGATGCATGGTGAAGAACATCCGAGACGGACCGCCCGGCACTGGGCGGACGAACTGGACGGAGAACAGGGGCGCCTTGTGAAGGTCGAAGCGGCGCTTGCGGTCGTCGGCCACGAGGGCCTCGACGGCGGCGTGCTCGTCCTCGCCCGCGGCCAGGCTCAGGGCCGCCACCCGCCAGGGCAGCCCCACCCGGCCCGGCTCCATGACGTACTGCAGCGGGGCCCCGGCGTGCTCCCAGGCCAGGCCCGTCCGCAGGATGGGGTGCCGCTCCATGACCGCCCGCCAGGCCCCCTCGAGGGCCTCCACGTCGACGGTCCCCTCGAGCTCCATCACCGACTGCACCAGGTAGGCGTCCGAGTCGGGCGCGTAGAGGGCGTGGAAGAGCATGCCCTCCTGCATGGGGCTCAGCGGATAGGCGTCCTCCACGCCCGGGCCCAGCCGGCCCAGCACCTCGTCCACCAGCGCCTGCTGCTGGACCGCCGTCAGGCCCTCCCGGCCCCACTGGCGCTGCAGCAGCTCGAAGTCCGAGGGCGTGTACCCGTGCACCCCGGCCCGGGTGCAGTGCCCGATCAGGGCCCGCAGGCACTCCTCGTACCGCCGCGCAACGGCCTCCACCGCCTCCACCGACAGCACCGTGTCGTTGAAGGTCCACTGCATCTCCAGCACCCCGCCCCGCACCATCCCGTTGATCGACAGCAGAGCAGTGGCGTGGTTACGCTCGGAGACGGTCGTCCCGATGCCCGCGGCCGCCATGCCCAGGTCCGTGAAGACGGCCGTCGACGAGGTCGCCTCGGGGGCCTCCTCGTCCCCTTGGAACTGGCCCAGGTAGTTGAAGGAAACATCGGGCTCGGGGGCCGCCCGCACGGACGTGACTGCCTCCCCAAGGCCGGACGCTGCGTCGGCGGTCGGGGCAGCGCTCGAATCGCGGGAAGCCGGAGACGTACGGCGCAGGATCCCGTAGCCCAGGCCCCGGCCGGGCACGGCCCGCAGCTGCTCCTTGACGGCCTTCAGCACCCGCCCCAGCCGGGCCTGCTCCTCATCGCCAGTGGCCCCCTCGCCGCCGTCGGCCTGCAGGACGACTGGGTAGGTGGTCGTGAACCAGCCCACCGTCTGCGAGAGGTCCAACCCGGCAGCCTCGGCAAGCTCCCCGAGCCGGTCCACCTCACGCCCGTGGCCTTCCAGCAGCAGGTACAGCGAGGCCGGCGCGCCCGCGGTGGCAGGGGCCGTCCACTCGCCGACGGCCATCAGCAGGGCCGCCAGCAGGGCGTCGTTGATCTGCGTCCGGTAGGCGGAAGGCACCCGCTGCAGCAGGGCGGTCGTCTCGGCCGAGCCCAGCCCCCCCGCCACGGTGCGGTTGTGCGGCAGCCGCCGGCGGGCAGCCTCGGCGGTGCCGGTGGTGGGCAGCCCGCGGAAGTTGGCACTCGCCCAGCGGGCCACCTCGGCCCAGTGGGGCGCCTCGGCCGCCAGGGCCTTGGCCTGAGCAGCCCGCTCGAGGGCCGCCGCCCAGCCGGCAAAGGTGGTCCCCTTGGGCCCGGCGCCCGTCCAGGGCTCGGCCCGGTCGCCCTCGGCCGCCGCCCGGTAGGCCCGCTCCAGGTCGGGCACCAGGATACGCCACGAGACACCGTCCACCACCAGGTGGTGCACCACCACCAGCACACGCTGCCGCCACCCCAGCGCCGCCGCCGCCGCCGCCGAAGAAGACGACGACGACGACGACGACGACGACGAGTCAGCGGCGGCCTCCAGCAGCACCACTGCCACCAGCCGGCCCGCCCACGGGTCCAGCGACCGCTGCGCCGCCTCCGCGGCCGCCTCGGCCTCGGCCGGGCTGCGCACCGTCACCGCCCGCACCGCCGCCGCGGCCAGCTCGCCCGCGGCCCCGGGCCCGCGCACCTCCTGCAGCACCTCCTGCAGCCCCTCAGCCGCCTCGGCACCGGCACCGGCGGCGGCGCCCTTGCGCCCGTACCGGGCCCGCAGCATGTCGTGCCGCACCAGCAGCCGCCGCACAGCCTCCCGCAGCAGGGCCACCTCCACCTGGGGGGCCGCGCCGCCCTCGCGCACAGCCACCATCACCGCCTGGTTGAAGTGGCCCGTCGCCTCGAAGCGCTCCTCGAAGAACCACCGCTGGATGGGCGTCAGCGGCACGGCGCCCTCCACAACCGCCGTGGCCGAGGCCGCAGCACCGTCCGCGCCGCCCGCACGCGCGCCCTCCGGGGACTCCTCCACCCGGGCCGCCTGGGCCAGCTGCTCCACCGTCGGGCCCCGGAAGATGTCCTTCACGGTCAGGTGCAGGCCCCGCTGCCGCGCCCGCGACACCAGCTGGATGCTGACAATCGAGTCGCCGCCAATCCGGAAGAAGCTGTCCCGCACGCCCACCCGCTCCGCCGGCAGGTGCAGCACCTCGGCCATCACCTCGGCCAGGGTCCGCTCGACGGCCGTCCGCGGGGCAACGTACCCGGCACCTTCGGCGGCCTCCTCGCTGCCCGCAGCCGGGGCAGGGAGGGCCTTCCGGTCCACCTTCCCGGTGGGGCCCAGCGGGACGGCCTCGATGGCCACCATGGCGCTGGGCACCATGTAGGGTGGCAGGTCGCGGCTCATCCCGGCCCGGACCGCCTCGATCTGCGCCTCGCGGGTAGCCGCATCCGCACTGCTGCTGCCGCCGCCCAGCACCACGTAGCCCACCAGGCGCCGCTGGCCGGGCTTGTCCTCGCGGACCATGGCCACGGCCTGCTGGACGCCCGCCTGGCGGGTCAGGGCCGCCTCGACCTCGCCCAGCTCAATGCGGAAGCCGCGCAGCTTGACCTGGCCGTCCATTCGGCCCATGTACTCCACCAGGCCGCCCGGCAGCCATCGGCACAGGTCGCCCGTGCGGTACATGCGCCACCCGCGCCCGCCGCCCGTCTCGCTCGACTGGCCGCTGGCGGGCAGCTCGACGCCCCAAGCCTCGGCGATGTACGGGTCCGGGGCGAACCGCTGGGCGGTCAGCTCGGGCCGGTTGTGGTAGCCCCGGGCCACGCCGTCGCCGCCCACCCACAGCTCGCCGGGCACCCCCACGGGGCAGGGCTGCCCCAGCGGGTCCAGCACGTAGCAGGTCGAGTTGCTGATGGGCCGCCCGATGGGGGTCGTTGCGTAGGGGCGCAGCTCGTCCTCCCGCACGCCGAAGCACACGCTGAAGGTGGTGTTCTCGGTGGGCCCGTACCCGTTGACGCACCGGGTCTTCCCCAGCCGGAGCAGCTTGTAGGGCAGCTGCGGGTCGCAGGCCTCGCCGCCGAACAGCAGGTACTTGAGCCCCGCGAAGGCGGCCTCGTCCTCGGCCAGGTAGGTCTGCAGCAGCGGGGGCGTGATCCACTGGGCCTCGATGCGGGCCTCCCGCAGGAAGCTGAAGAACAGCGAGGGCGTCAGCACCTGCTCGCGGCTCATGCAGCACACCGTGCCCCCGTTCAGCCACGGGCCCCAGATCTCCAGGGTGGCCGCGTCGAAGGACACCGTCGCAAACTGCGAGAACCGCAGGCCCTCCTCCAGCTGGATGTAGTTCGTGTTCCGCACCAGCCGCACCACGGCCCGCTGCTCGACCATGCACCCCTTGGGCATACCCGTCGAGCCCGACGTGTAGATCACGTACGCCAGGTCAGTGGCGTGGCCCGAAGCAACAACCTCTTCGGGCTGGGCCACAGCGGGAGCCGGGTCGGGCTCCCCATCAACCAGGACGGCGCTCAGGTCCGGCTCGACCAGCAGCATCCGCGGGGCAGGGCCCTCGGCCGCCTGCCCGAGAAGGTCAGCCATCCGGCCCCTCAGGCTGGGCTGGGTGATGACCACCGGGGTGGCTGTGTCGGTCAGCATGAAGCGCACCCGGGCCTGCGAAGAAAGAGATGGGAAAGGGAAACAGGGTGAGCGCCAGGGGGTTGGTGGAGGGGGGTTGGTGGGGCGGTGAGGGTGGTGGGGTGGGTGGTGGGTGGTGGGTGGTGGGTGGTGGGTGGTGGTGGTGGGTGGTGGGTGGTGGGTGGTGGGTGGTGGGTGGTGGGTGGTGGGTGGTGGGTGGTGGGTGGTGGGTGGTGGGTGGTGGGTGGTGGGTGGTGGGGAGGGGGGCGAACCTCCGGATAGTCCGGATCGACGGGGACATAGGCTCCACCGGCGAGGACGATGGCCAGCAGGGCCACAAGCTGCCCGACCGAACGCTCCATGCTGAGGCAAACCATGCTGTCAGGCCCAACGCCGAGCCGGCGGAGGCAGGCGGCGATGCGAGCGGCCTGGGCCAAGAGCTGCACATAGGTCAGCTTGACCGCGCCAAACTCGAGGGCCGAGCGAGTCGGGTGCTTGTGGACCTGCTCGAGGAAGAGCCCCGCCAGGGTGGCCTCGCGAGGGTAGTCGGCCCGGGTGCGGTTGAGGGACCGCAGGACCAGGGCGCGCTCAGAGGGTGGGAGGATCGTCAATTGATCCACGCGGCGTTCCGGCTGAGGTGAAGAGACGGCAGAACGCAGCAGGAGAGCGAAGTGGTCTGCCATGCGGGCGATGGTGGGGGCCTCGAAGAGATCCGTGCTGTACTCGAAGAGCAGCGTCCAGGAGTCGGCCTCAGGCAGCGAGGTCAGGGTCAGATCGAACTTGGCCACGGTCGTTGGGAGCCGGTCCAGGTAGGTGTGGTCCTGCAGCAGGAGCGGCATGCCGGGGATGCGCCGAGTGGCTTGGTAGGTGGAAGCGTCGGCGTGGGAGAACATGACCTGGAAGATGGGGTTGATGTTGAGGTTGCGCTCGACGTGGAGGTGCTCGACGAGGGCCTCGAAGGGCACGTCCTGGTGGGCGTGGGCGCCCAGCATGGCGTCGCGCACCCGGCCCAGCAGCTGGCCCACGGTGGGCTGGTCCCCGAAGCGCGTCCGGATGGCCAGCGTGTTGACGAAGAACCCGATCAGGCCCTCGATCTCCTCGAAGCGCCGCCCCGCGATGGGCGTGCCCACCACCACGTCCTCCTGGCCCGTGTACCGGTGCAGCAGCGTCTGGAAGCAGGCCAGCACCGTCATGAAGAGGGTCGCCCCGTGGCGCTCCCCCAGCCGCCGCACGTCCTCCAGCAGCGTCCGGGGCAGCTGCCGCACGTGCACCGCCCCCCGGTAGCTCATCTCCCGCGGCCGGGCGTGGTCCGTGGGCAGCTGCAGCACCTCGGGCGCCCCCTCCAGCTCCCGCCGCCAGTACTGCAGCTGCTCGTCCAGCACCGCGCCCCGCAGCCAGCCCCGCTGCCACAGCGCGTAGTCGGCGTACTGCACCGCCAGCCCGCTGCCGCCCAGCCCGGCCCGCTCCAGCACCGGCCCCGGCCCGGCGGCCGTCAGCCGCTGGCCCGCGGGCAGCCCGCAGGCGGCCTCGTAGAGCCGGCCCACCTCGCGCCACAGCACCCCATCGACCAGCCGTCGCTCACGATGTGGTGCATCGTCACCAGCAGCACGTGCCCCCCTCGGCCAGCCGCCCCCCCCGCCCCCGCATCAGCGGGCCCGCCGCCAGGTCGAAGCCCGTCTCGGCCTCCCGGCGCGCCGCCTGCGCAGCCACCGCCTCGGCGGCCTCCGCGCTGCCGCTGGTGCTGCCGGTGCCGCTGGCGTCCTCCACCGTCACCCACCGGCCGCCCCACCGGTCCGCCGGGCACACCACCTGCGCCGGCTCCTCGCCGCTCCCGGGCGCCCCCTCCGCGAAGACCGTCCGCAGGCCCTCGTGCCGCGCCACCAGCGCCCCGAAGGCCGCCTCCAGCGCCTCCACGTCCAGCGGGCCCCGCAGCCGCACCCCCACCGGGATGTTGTACAGCGCCTTGTTGGGCACCAGCTTGTCCAGGAACCACAGCCGCTGCTGGGCAAACGACAGCGGCACCCGCGCCGGCCGGGGCCCGCTCACCCGATCCGCACCACGGCCGCTGCCGCTGCCTCGGTGCCGGTGGTGGTGGCGGCGGCGGCGGTGGTGGTGGTGGTGGCGGTGGCGGTGGTGGTGGCAGCAGTGGCCGTCGCGCGGCGGAGACCCTCGACGTGGGCCGCCAGGGCCTCCACGGTGGGGTGCTCGAAGACCGCCCGCACCGAGACCTCCACCCCGCACTGGCGCCGCAGCCGCGAGACCAGCTGCGTGGCCAGCAGCGAGTGGCCACCCAGCCCGAAGAAGTTCGACTCGGCCCCGACCGCGCTCCCGGGCACCGCCAGCACAGTCCCGTACAGGGCCGCAACCTCGCGCTCGGCCCCCGTCCGCGGGGCAACCAGGGCCTTCTTGGGCTCGGCCCCGGGTCCCGCGCTCCCGCCTCGCCGCCGGCAGCCTCGGCCTCGGCCGCCTCGGCCAGCGTGGGCGGCGCCGGCAGGGCCTTCCGTCCACCGGTGGCCCCAGCGGCATCGCGGCCAGCATCACCACCGCCGTGGGCACCATGTACGCGGGCAGCATCTGGCCCATGCCCGCCCGCAGCTCGTCCACCGTCACCGTCGCAGCGCCCGCGGCCGCGCCCGGCACCACGTAGGCCACCAGGCGCGCCTCGCCGCCGGCACCGTCCTGCGGGCCACCACGGCGGCCTGCTTGACGCCCACCTGCCGCAGCAGCACCCCCTCCACCTCGCCCACCTCGATACGCATGCCGCGGATCTTCACCTGCCCGTCGCCACGGCCCAGGTACCTGTGCACGCAGGGTGGTGGTGGCGGCGGTGGAAATGGTGGTGGTGGTGGTGGTCAGATTGGGTGGACAGGTGTGAGCATATGAACATGTGTGCGAGAGTGCGAGTGTGCGAGTGTGCGAGTGTGCGAGTGTGCGAGTGCGAGAGTGCGAGAGTGCGAGAGTGCGAGAGTGCGAGTGCGAGAGTGCGAGAGTGCGAGAGTGCGAGAGTGCGAGTAAGGCGAGAGAAGTGGAGGCGCGCGGGGCGGTGGGCGACAACAGACTCGACCGTGCCGGCCCAGGTGCGCCGGGCCAGGTCACCGCTCCGGTAGAGGCGCTGGTGCCCGTGGGGCCGCTCAGCCGCCTCGGCCAGCCCGGCGGCCCAGGGGTTGTGCACGAAGACGGCCGCCGTCTTCTCGGGCTCCCCCACGTAGCCCCGGCCCACGCCCACGCCGCCGATGCACAGCTCGCCCACCACCCCCACAGGGACCAGCTGCAACGCGCCAGTGGCCGCCAGCCCCTCCTCGCCGCTGGGGGCCCGCTCGACCACGTAGAGGGCCATGTTGCACACGGGATGCCCCGCCACGGGCATCACCCCCGTGCTGGCGCTGGCCAGCCGCCGCACGTCGGCCAGCTCGCGCACCGGGCAGTGGGCCACGTCGTCGCTGCACTCGGTCTGCCCGTAGGCGTTCAGCAGCGGGATGCCCGGGCACAGCCCCAGCCAGCGCTCGCACAGCACCGCCGGCAGGGCCTCCCCCGTGGCCACCAGCCACCGCAGCGGCAGCCCGCAGGTCCCGGGGCGCCCACCGCCAGCAGCCGCGCCCGCCCCAGCCCCCGCGGCCGTCGGGGCCAGCAGGGCCTCGTCAGCCAGGGCCTCGGCCAGGGCCTGGATCTGGGTCGGCACCAGCTCGAGCACCGTCACGCCCTCCGCCCGCACCGCCGCAGCCACCTCGTGTGGGTCCCAGACCCCACTGCTGCTGTTGCTGCCGCTGTTGCTGCTGGACGAAGTCGCCGCCGTCGCCGCCGTCTCGGCCGCGACCACCCCGCCCAGGACGGCCACCCGGCCGCCCACCAGCAGGGCCGCCAGCAGCTGCCACACCGAGATGACCCAGATCGGGGTGGCCGTCTGCGCCACCACCCCGTCCGAGCCGATCTCCAGGTCGCGGCACTTCCCGTACAGGTGGTTCACCATGCCCCGCTGCTCGACCATGGCACCTGCCAAAGAGCGCGCAGAATGGGGGAAGGGGAAGGGGGAGGGGAGGAGGGGGAGGGGGTCGTGAGCATGATGGAGGCGTTGGGGGATGGATGTGCCGTGCTCGGTCAGGTCAGGGAAGTGGAGACGCGAGACGTGGAGGGACAGAGTCAGGAGCCGCAGAAGAGGGAGGGACTGTGTGCCCCGGGCCGCCGTGACGAGGAGGACGAGGACGGACCCTTGGGGCGGCCTGTCGAGCCCGACGTGAAGATGACGTAGGCCAGGCTGTCCTCGCCGTACCCGTACCGGGCGGCCAGCTCGCTCGCAGCCGGCAGCAGCGCCTGCGCCTCGGCGGTGGAGGCGGCGGTGAGCAGCTCCTCGACCGCCTCCTCGACCACCACCACCTCGGCCCCTCCCAGCGCCGCCGCCACCCGGCGCGCCTGGGCCGCCTGGGCCGCGCCAGCCACCAGCACCACCCGCCCCGCATCACCGCCATCCGCAGCGGAAACGGCGGCGGGGACTGGGCCCGCCACGGCAGCCAGCTGGGCCACAATGTACCGCAGCCGCTCGTCGGGGGCGTGTGTGTCCAGGGGCGTGTAGGCGGCCCCGCACCGGAAGAGGCCCACCACGCTCGCCAGCAGGCCCAGGCCCCGCTCCATCAGCAGGCCCACCACCCGGTGCGGCCGCACACCCGCCGCCCAGAAGCGCCCCGCCAGCCGCTCGGCAACGGCGCTCAGCTGCCCGTACGTCAGCCGCCGGGCCGGTCCACACGAGGCCGCCAGCCGCTCGGGCCCGGCGGCCACCTGCTGGGCAAAGAGCTCCGTGAAGCAGCACCGCTCCGGCAGCCGCCACGCCGCCACCGCAGATGCCCGGTTGCAGCCCTCCGTCAGCTCGGTCACATCTTGGGGCCCAAGCATCTCCAACTCACGGCAAGGCACCCTCAGGGTCGCCTCCCCTCTGTCTGCGACCCCCACTCGACCGAGCGACTCCAGCAGGCGCCGGTAGTGGGCCTGCAGCTGGGCCGCCCCCCTGGCACCGGCAAAGAGGCCCATATCGACCGAGATGGCCACCTCGATCTCGGAGCCGGGCGTCACGATGAGCATGGCCGGGTACTCGGACCGCTCGACGCTTTCCCCGGGCCCCTGGAAGAGGGCCATCGGGACCCCGCTGGTCTCGTCGCGGAAGTTCTCGAAGACGAACAGGCTGTCAAAGAGCGAGACGGCGCCCTGCTTGCTGGAAAGGTGCCGCACGGAGGAGGTGATCTCGGTCAGGGGCAGCACCGCGTGCTCCTGCACCGCGCCGCTTCGCTCCTGCACCTGGGCCAGCAGCTCGGCCAGGCCCTGCTCGGGCCCGCCGATGCGCACCCGCAGCGGGACGGTGTTGATGAAGAGGCCCACCATGTCCTCGATGCCCTGGGGGCCGCTGCCGCGCCCCGAGACCACCGTCCCGAAGACGACGTCCTCCTGGCCGGTGTAGCGGTGGAGGAGCAGCGCCCAGGCGGTCTCCATCAGGACCGAGAGGGTCACCCCGGCCCGCTGGGCCAGGGTGCGCAGACGGGCGCTGGTCTCGATGGGCAGCCGGAGCAGCGACTGCGAAAACCCGGGCAGGTCGGGCCCGAAGCACTGCTGCAGCAGGGTGCCCGAGTCGAGGCCGGCCAGCTGCTGGGCCCAGAAGTCCTTGGCCACGCCCAAGTCTTGGCCCTGGTGCCAGGCGAGGAAGCTCCGGTACGCGGCCGGGGCCGGCAACGCGGCCAGCGGGGGCGCAGCCTTGGCGGCCACGAGTTGGGCATAGGCGCGGTCGATGTCCCGGAGAACGATTCGCAGTGACCAGCCGTCCATGAGGATGTGGTGCATGGTGAGTAGCATGTGCACTGCGTGGACCCCGACAACGACCAGAACGCGGAAGAGGGGCGCCCGGTGGAGGTCGAAGGGGCGCTTGCGGTCGTCGGCCTGCAACCGAGCAACGGCTGCGGACTCGTCCGCCAGGTCGGCAGCCGTGAGCTGGACGACCTGCCAGGGCAGCCCCACCCGGCCCGGCTCCATGACGTACTGCAGCGGGGCTCCGGCGTGCTCCCAGGCCAGACCCACGCGAAAGATGGGGTGCCGCTCAGCAGCGGCCAGGAAGGCGCCCCGGAGGGCGTCAAGGCTGACCGACGCGGGGAAATGGTCGCACTGCTGGAGGAGGTAGGCGTCCGAGTCGGGCGCGTACAGGGCGTGGAAGAGCATGCCCTCCTGCATGGGGCTCAGCGGGTAGGCGTCCTCCACGCCCGGGCCCAGCCGGCCCAGCACCTCGTCCACCAGCGCCTGCTGCTGGACCGCCGTCAGGCCCTCCCGGCCCCACTGGCGCTGCAGCAGCTCGAAGTCCGAGGGCGTGTACCCGTGCACCCCGGCCCGGGTGCAGTGCCCGATCAGGGCCCGCAGGCACTCCTCGTACCGCCGCGCAACGGCCTCCACCGCCTCCGCCGACAGCACCGTGTCGTTGAAGGTCCACTGCATCTCCAGCACCCCGGCGCGGACGAGTGCCTCGACTTGCAGCATTTGGGGCAGGTGATTCTCCGGGGCGATGGCGTGCCCGCAGCCCGCCGCATCCAAGCCGAGGTCCGTGAAGACGGGTCCCTCCGGGTCTGTCGCCGCGGTCGCCGCCATCTGGCCCAGGTAGTTGAAGCCAACCTGCGGAGCGGGCGCGGCGGCCACAGCCTGTGCCTGCTCCACGAGGGTCTACACGCAGAGACGAAAAGCACCATTAGAGACCAGACAGGGGCGCGGAGAGAGGAGCCAGACCCCGGAAGAAGCCGTCGGAGCCAAATGGCGCAGGATCCCGTAGCCCAGGCCCCGGCCGGGCACGGCCCGCAGCTGCTCCTTGACGGCCTTCAGCACCCGCCCCAGCCGGGCCTGCTCCTCATCGCCAGTGGCCCCCTCGCCGCCGTCGGCCTGCAGGACGACTGGGTAGGTGGTCGTGAACCAGCCCACCGTCTGCGAGAGGTCCAACCCGGCAGCCTCGGCAAGCTCCCCGAGCCGGTCCACCTCACGCCCGTGGCCTTCCAGCAGCAGGTACAGCGAGGCCGGCGCGCCCGCGGTGGCAGGGGCCGTCCACTCGCCGACGGCCATCAGCAGGGCCGCCAGCAGGGCGTCGTTGATCTGCGTCCGGTAGGCGGAAGGCACCCGCTGCAGCAGGGCGGTCGTCTCGGCCGAGCCCAGCCCCCCCGCCACGGTGCGGTTGTGCGGCAGCCGCCGGCGGGCAGCCTCGGCGGTGCCGGTGGTGGGCAGCCCGCGGAAGTTGGCACTCGCCCAGCGGGCCACCTCGGCCCAGTGGGGCGCCTCGGCCGCCAGGGCCTTGGCCTGAGCAGCCCGCTCGAGGGCCGCCGCCCAGCCGGCAAAGGTGGTCCCCTTGGGCCCGGCGCCCGTCCAGGGCTCGGCCCGGTCGCCCTCGGCCGCCGCCCGGTAGGCCCGCTCCAGGTCGGGCACCAGGATACGCCACGAGACACCGTCCACCACCAGGTGGTGCACCACCACCAGCACACGCTGCCGCCACCCCAGCGCCGCCGCCGCCGCCGCCGAAGACGACGACGACGACGACGACGACGACGACGAGTCAGCGGCGGCCTCCAGCAGCACCACTGCCACCAGCCGGCCCGCCCACGGGTCCAGCGACCGCTGCGCCGCCTCCGCGGCCGCCTCGGCCTCGGCCGGGCTGCGCACCGTCACCGCCCGCACCGCCGCCGCGGCCAGCTCGCCCGCGGCCCCGGGCCCGCGCACCTCCTGCAGCACCTCCTGCAGCCCCTCAGCCGCCTCGGCACCGGCACCGGCGGCGGCGCCCTTGCGCCCGTACCGGGCCCGCAGCATGTCGTGCCGCACCAGCAGCCGCCGCACCGCCTCCCGCAGCAGGGCCACCTCCACCCGGGGGGCCGCGCCGCCCTCGCGCACAGCCACCATCACCGCCTGGTTGAAGTGGCCCGTCGCCTCGAAGCGCTCCTCGAAGAACCACCGCTGGATGGGCGTCAGCGGCACGGCGCCCTCCACAACCGCCGTGGCCGAGGCCGCAGCACCGTCCGCGCCGCCCGCACGCGCGCCCTCCGGGGACTCCTCCACCCGGGCCGCCTGGGCCAGCTGCTCCACCGTCGGGCCCCGGAAGATGTCCTTCACGGTCAGGTGCAGGCCCCGCTGCCGCGCCCGCGACACCAGCTGGATGCTGACAATCGAGTCGCCGCCAATCCGGAAGAAGCTGTCCCGCACGCCCACCCGCTCCGCCGGCAGGTGCAGCACCTCGGCCATCACCTCGGCCAGGGTCCGCTCGACGGCCGTCCGCGGGGCAACGTACCCGGCACCTTCGGCGGCCTCCTCGCTGCCCGCAGCCGGGGCAGGGAGGGCCTTTCGGTCCACCTTCCCGGTGGGGCCCATCGGGACGGCCTCGATGGCCATCAGGGCACTGGGCACCATGTAGGCGGGCAGGTTGCTCTCCAGGCCCACCTTGACGCCCTTCAGAAGCCGCTCCCGGGCGGCTGGGTCCGTTGTGGCCGCCGCAGTTTCGGTGGTTGGGACCACGTAGGCTACCAGGCGCCGCTGGCCGGGCACGTCCTCGCGGACCATGGCCACGGCCTGTTGGATGCCCGCCTGGCGGCACAGAACGGCCTCGATCTCGCCCAGCTCAATGCGGAAGCCGCGCAGCTTGACCTGGCCATCGATGCGGCCCAGATACTCAATCTGCCCGTCGGCCAGCCACCGGCACATGTCGCCCGTCGCGTACATGTTCATCGGGGGCGCCGTCGCTGGAAGGCCCCAGGCCTCGGCGATGAAGGGGTCGGGCACAAACCGCTGGACGGTCAGCTCGGCCCGGTTGTGGTAGCCCCGGGCCACACCATCGCCGCCCACCCACAGCTCGCCGGGCACCCCCACGGGGCAGGGCTGCCCCAGCGGGTCCAGCACGTAGCACGTAGCATTGCTGATGGGCGGTCCAATCGGCACGACCTCCCGGCCTCGCATACTCTCGCGGGTGACCGTAAACGAGGTGCTGACGATGGAATTTTCTGTGGGCCCGTACAAGTTCCTGCAGATGAGTAGACGGGGGAGGGGGAGGCTGGTGAAGAGCCGAGCGGTCTAGGCAAACTATTCCCTCACCCCCCTGACCCAAACCAATCCCGGCAGCCTGGGTGCAGAAAACGGCCACAACAGACATGGAGCGGGCGGGCAGGGTGAGCATCTTCTCGGCGGTCGCCATGGAAAGCGCCTCCCCGCCACAGGTGAGGGTGCGGATTTTCATGAAGGGCGCCGTCGACTCGGCCAGCAGGGTCCGCATCAGCTGGGTGGCCAGCGACAGGACCGTCAGCTGATGGTCGCTCATCCATTTGAAGAACACCTCCGGGGTGAGGAAATCCTCCTTGTTGCCCGCCACATGCAGGACTGCGGGGCGTGCCAGAAGGGTCGAAGGGGTGTGGTGAGGTCGACCGGAGAGAAAGAGAGAATCGTGTTCCCGTTTACGGGCCCCTGGTGGCTCTTTCCGGAATATGAGACTGAGTGTGAGTGAAAGAGCCGGTTAATGGGCGTACGGGGTGGCGGGTGTCCTCCCTTTGGTTTTCCCTGTCTTGGGTGATTTCGGCCTTTTCGCTTCCACTTCATTCCATATGGAGGATGAGGCGATGCCGCTCGATATGATGAAGTCGGAGAATATGACGAGGCGCATGACGATCCCGATCCAGTTTAAGATACCCACGACCATTTCATTTGTGATGCTCAATGCACGATGTGCGAGGATTCAGCCAAGTTCCGTGCAGATCCTTTTCGTGCCGAAGTTATCCGCCGCCATTGCGCAGCCAAGGAGTCATTCTTTATGCCATGACCTCAAACTCGTTCCGCATTGGGCTCACATCGCATGGAAAACCATCATTGGAGAGACTTTCATTCGTCCACTGCAAGTGTTCAAGCCGAGCACGAGGATGAAGCATTCTTTTTCAGGAGAAGTTCCTCCTCACGGGGAGGACCGCCCCCCCCCCCCCCGATTTTTGTTGTTGTTTGTGTGTCTTGGGTGATTTCGATCTGTCTCATGTTCCCTTACGGGCCCCAGTGGTCGGTTTCCGGAATGTGGGAGAGCGCGCTTGCTCGCGCCCGCTATCGTCACCTGCCCATGCCCTCCGTGCCTGCGGGAGGTATTCGATGTAACTTCTCGTGCGCGTTTGTGCCTGGATTGATTTCGGTCTTTACCGGGTTCCCTTGGACGGGCCCCCTCGGTTTCCGGAGAGCGAGAAGAGCGGATCAGGCAGAGAAGCAGACCTGCGCCTCGAGCCAGAGTGGGCCACAGCTGGTGGCCGGCAGCGTCGAAGGAGATGCTCATCTGCAGGGCCACGTGATCGGAGGGCGTGTAGTCGTAGAGCGAGTTGTAGATGGTCCTCACCAGGCCGCGGTGCTCGACGAGGACGCCCTTGGGCATGCCCGTGGAGCCCGAGGTGTAGATCATGTTGACCAGGCTGCGCGCCGTGGGGCGGTGCCACCCGGCCGGGGTGGGCCCGGCCACGAGCGGCTCGGCCCCCTCGCCGTCGCCCTCGGTCAGCGCGCCGCCCGGCTGGTAGCGCAGCATCCGGCCCGTGAAGCCGCCCGCACTCGAGAGCTTCTTCTGGCCGGCCGCATCCACCAGCACCACCGTCGCCCCGCTGTCCTCCACCATGTACTGCAGCCGGCCCGCGGGGTACTCCGGGTCCATGGGCACGTACGCCCCGCCCGCCTTCAGGATGCCCAGCAGCGAGACCACGAAGCCCACGCTGCGCTCCATGCAGACGGCCACAAGCCGGTCGGCCTCGACCCCCAGGCCACGCAGCACAGCCGCAATCCGCTCCGCCTCGGCGTTGGCCTCGCCGTACGAGAGGCTCAGCGGCCCCATCTGGAGGGCCATGTGGGCGGGGTCCCGCCGGACCCACTCCTCGAAGAGCTCGTGCACGCACTTGTCCGAGGGGTAAGGGGCACGCGTCCGGTTCCACTCGACCATTTGGCGGCGCTCGGAGTCTGCCAGGAAGGCCAGCCGGGCGATGGGGGCCGAGGGTTGGTGGGCAAAGCGGTCGAGCAGCCGCTCCATGTGCTCGCCCATCCGGGCAATGGTGGCCTCCTCGAAGAGGTCCGTGCTGTACTCGATCTGCAGCGACCATTGGCCGGCCGTGGAGAGGCGAGAAAGAAGAGTGATGTCGAACTTGGCGAGGGATGCATTGTTTTCGGTCGCCTCCCGGGTGGCCCAGGGGAGGCCGCCCGCAGGGAGGGCATCGACGTCTTCGTGACCACATGTCACCTGGAAGATGGGGTTCATGTTGAGGTTGCGCTCGACGTGGAGGTGCTCGACGAGGGCCTCGAAGGGCACATCCTGGTGGGCATGGGCGCCCAGCATGGTCTCACGCACCCGGCCCAGCAGCTGGCCCACGGTGGGCTGGTCCCCGAAGCGCGTCCGGATGGCCAGCGTGTTGACGAAGAACCCGATCAGGCCCTCGATCTCCTCGAAGCGCCGCCCCGCGATGGGCGTGCCCACCACCACGTCCTCCTGGCCCGTGTACCGGTGCAGCAGCGTCTGGAAGCAGGCCAGCACCGTCATGAAGAGGGTCGCCCCGTGGCGCTCCCCCAGCCGCCGCACGTCCTCCAGCAGCGTCCGGGGCAGCTGCCGCACGTGCACCGCCCCCCGGTAGCTCATCTCCCGCGGCCGGGCGTGGTCCGTGGGCAGCTGCAGCACCTCGGGCGCCCCCTCCAGCTCCCGCCGCCAGTACTGCAGCTGCTCGTCCAGCACCGCGCCCCGCAGCCAGCCCCGCTGCCACAGCGCGTAGTCGGCGTACTGCACCGCCAGCCCGCTGCCGCCCAGCCCGGCCCGCTCCAGCACCGGCCCCGGCCCGGCGGCCGTCAGCCGCTGGCCCGCGGGCAGCCCGCAGGCGGCCTCGTAGAGCCGGCCCACCTCGCGCCACAGCACCCCCATCGACCAGCCGTCGCTCACGATGTGGTGCATCGTCACCAGCAGCACGTGCTCCCCCTCGGCCAGCCGCACCACCCGCACCCGCATCAGCGGGCCCGCCGCCAGGTCGAAGCCCGTCTCGGCCTCCCGGCGCGCCGCCTGCGCAGCCACCGCCTCGGCGGCCTCCGCGCTGCCGCTGGTGCTGCCGGTGCCGCTGGCGTCCTCCACCGTCACCCACCGGCCGCCCCACCGGTCCGCCGGGCACACCACCTGCGCCGGCTCCTCGCCGCTCCCGGGCGCCCCCTCCGCGAAGACCGTCCGCAGGCCCTCGTGCCGCGCCACCAGCGCCCCGAAGGCCGCCTCCAGCGCCTCCACGTCCAGCGGGCCCCGCAGCCGCACCCCCACCGGGATGTTGTACAGCGCCTTGTTGGGCACCAGCTTGTCCAGGAACCACAGCCGCTGCTGGGCAAACGACAGCGGCACCCGCGCCGGCCGGGGCCCGCTCACCCCGATCCGCACCACGGCCGCTGCCGCTGCCTCGGTGCCGGTGGTGGTGGCGGCGGCGGCGGTGGTGGTGGTGGTGGTGGCGGTGGCGGTGGTGGTGGCAGCAGTGGCCGTCGCGCGGCGGAGACCCTCGACGTGGGCCGCCAGGGCCTCCACGGTGGGGTGCTCGAAGACCGCCCGCACCGAGACCTCCACCCCGCACTGGCGCCGCAGCCGCGAGACCAGCTGCGTGGCCAGCAGCGAGTGGCCACCCAGCCCGAAGAAGTTCGACTCGGCCCCGACCGCGCTCCCGGGCACCGCCAGCACAGTCCCGTACAGGGCCGCAACCTCGCGCTCGGCCCCCGTCCGCGGGGCAACCAGGGCCTTCTTGGGCTCGGCCCCGGGTCCCGCGCTCCCCGCCTCGCCGCCGGCAGCCTCGGCCTCGGCCGCCTCGGCCAGCGTGGGCGGCGCCGGCAGGGCCTTCCGGTCCACCTTCCCGGTGGCCCCCAGCGGCATCGCGGCCAGCATCACCACCGCCGTGGGCACCATGTACGCGGGCAGCATCTGGCCCATGCCCGCCCGCAGCTCGTCCACCGTCACCGTCGCAGCGCCCGCGGCCGCGCCCGGCACCACGTAGGCCACCAGGCGCGCCTCGCCGCCGGCACCGTCCTTGCGGGCCACCACGGCGGCCTGCTTGACGCCCACCTGCCGCAGCAGCACCCCCTCCACCTCGCCCACCTCGATACGCATGCCGCGGATCTTCACCTGCCCGTCGCCACGGCCCAGGTACCTGTGCACGCAGGGTGGTGGTGGCGGCGGTGGAAATGGTGGTGGTGGTGGTGGTCAGATTGGGTGGACAGGTGTGAGCATATGAACATGTGTGCGAGAGTGTGCGAGTGTGCGAGTGTGCGAGTGTGCGAGTGTGCGAGTGTGCGAGAGTGCGAGAGTGCGAGAGTGCGAGAGTGCGAGAGTGCGAGAGTGCGAGAGTGCGAGAGTGCGAGAGTGCGAGTGAGTAAGGCGAGAGAAGTGGAGGCGCGCGGGGCGGTGGGCGACAACAGACTCGACCGTGCCGGCCCAGGTGCGCCGGGCCAGGTCACCGCTCCGGTAGAGGCGCTGGTGCCCGTGGGGCCGCTCAGCCGCCTCGGCCAGCCCGGCGGCCCAGGGGTTGTGCACGAAGACGGCCGCCGTCTTCTCGGGCTCCCCCACGTAGCCCCGGCCCACGCCCACGCCGCCGATGCACAGCTCGCCCACCACCCCCACAGGGACCAGCTGCAACGCGCCAGTGGCCGCCAGCCCCTCCTCGCCGCTGGGGGCCCGCTCGACCACGTAGAGGGCCATGTTGCACACGGGATGCCCCGCCACGGGCATCACCCCCGTGCTGGCGCTGGCCAGCCGCCGCACGTCGGCCAGCTCGCGCACCGGGCAGTGGGCCACGTCGTCGCTGCACTCGGTCTGCCCGTAGGCGTTCAGCAGCGGGATGCCCGGGCACAGCCCAGCCAGCGCTCGCACAGCACCGCCGGCAGGGCCTCCCCGTGGCCACCAGCCACCGCAGCGGCAGCCCGCAGGTCCCGGGGCGCCCACCGCCAGCAGCCGCGCCCGCCCCAGCCCCCGCGGCCGTCGGGGCCAGCAGGGCCTCGTCAGCCAGGGCCTCGGCCAGGGCCTGGATCTGGGTCGGCACCAGCTCGAGCACCGTCACGCCCTCCGCCCGCACCGCCGCAGCCACCTCGTGTGGGTCCCAGACCCCACTGCTGCTGTTGCTGCCGCTGTTGCTGCTGGACGAAGTCGCCGCCGTCGCCGCCGTCTCGGCCGCGACCACCCCGCCCAGGACGGCCACCCGGCCGCCCACCAGCAGGGCCGCCAGCAGCTGCCACACCGAGATGACCCAGATCGGGGTGGCCGTCTGCGCCACCACCCGTCCGAGCCGATCTCCAGGTCGCGGCACTTCCCGTACAGGTGGTTCACCATGCCCCGCTGCTCGACCATGGCACCTGCCAAAGAGCGCGCAGAATGGGGGAAGGGGAAGGGGGGAGGGGAGGGAGGGGGAGGGGGGGTCGTGAGCATGATGGAGGCGTTGGGGGATGGATGTGCCGTGCTCGGTCAGGTCAGGGAAGTGGAGACGCGAGACGTGGAGGGACAGAGTCAGGAGCCGCAGAAGAGGGAGGGACTGTGTGCCCCGGGCCGCCGTGACGAGGAGGACGAGGACGGACCCTTGGGGCGGCCTGTCGAGCCCGACGTGAAGATGACGTAGGCCAGGCTGTCCTCGCCGTACCCGTACCGGGCGGCCAGCTCGCTCGCAGCCGGCAGCAGCGCCTGCGCCTCGGCGGTGGAGGCGGCGGTGAGCAGCTCCTCGACCGCCTCCTCGACCACCACCACCTCGGCCCCTCCCAGCGCCGCCGCCACCCGGCGCGCCTGGGCCGCCTGGGCCGCGCCAGCCACCAGCACCACCCGCCCCGCATCACCGCCATCCGCAGCGGAAACGGCGGCGGGGACTGGGCCCGCCACGGCAGCCAGCTGGGCCACAATGTACCGCAGCCGCTCGTCGGGGGCGTGTGTGTCCAGGGGCGTGTAGGCGGCCCCGCACCGGAAGAGGCCCACCACGCTCGCCAGCAGGCCCAGGCCCCGCTCCATCAGCAGGCCCACCACCCGGTGCGGCCGCACACCCGCCGCCCAGAAGCGCCCCGCCAGCCGCTCGGCAACGGCGCTCAGCTGCCCGTACGTCAGCCGCCGGGCCGGTCCACACGAGGCCGCCAGCCGCTCGGGCCCGGCGGCCACCTGCTGGGCAAAGAGCTCCGTGAAGCAGCACCGCTCCGGCAGCCGCCACGCCGCCACCGCAGATGCCCGGTTGCAGCCCTCCGTCAGCTCGGTCACATCTTGGGGCCCAAGCAGGGGCAGCGCGCCCACCGTCGACGCCCAGCCCGCAGCCCGCAGCCACTCGAGGGTTCGCTCCACCAGAGCGGCCAGCTGGCCGGCCGTCTCGGGGGCGTACATGTCTGTGGCCCAGTCCACCCGGAGCCGGCTCGGCCCCCTGGTGGACTCTTCCAAAACCACCCGAACTTCGTACCGGCCCCAGGCCTCCGCCACCGGAGCCGGCGCATCACAACGGCGATACTCCACCCGGATGGCAGCCGAAGCACCGGTCTGACTGTCATCCAGCCAACTCTGCAACCAGAAAGCGGACGGGCTTCGTGAGTTCCACAAGGGGGGAGGGACGGGAGGAGGGGCCGAAGTGGGCAGGCGGGGCGAGGATGAGGAAGGTCGCCTTCCCCATGCGTTGGCAATGGCGGGGCGGACCTTGGTGGCCGCCTCATCCACGGCGAGGGCGAGATCCCGGAAGGTGGCCGTGCGATCCACCCGGACCGCCACGTGGCCCATCCGGACGGCCATCCCCACCAAGTCCGTCTCGCGGCCCCTCTCCCAGGCCCGGTTGAAGAGTGGCACGTCCACCGCGACCTGCTCGGGCACCCCGAGCCTGTCCAGCACGGCCGCCACGACCGCGGCAAAGGCACCACCGGGGGTCACCCCCATTGCTGCGGCAGCCTCCTGGAGCGCCGTGACGGCAGCTCCCTCCAAGGCCCGCGCCGCGGGACAGCACCAGTGCCAGCGGCTGGGCGCGTTGCCGGCCGAGGGCAGGTCCCCGCTCAGGTGGGAGCCCCACGGAGCGGCTTCGGGCACCTCGTCCGGGGCAACGGAGGCGGCTGGTGCGTCGTCCCACCAGAGGCCCTCGTCAGCCTCGACGACATCGACCCGACGCGCCTGGCCGCTGGTCTGGAGGAGGGAATTGTACCGGGCCGCCAAAGCCTCGACCCGCGCCCACAGTGTCCACTCCTCCATCGAGTCCGGTTCTGAATGACCAAGGGCGGGGCGTCGTGTGAGGTCAAAGCGACGCCAAGTGGGGCGATGAGAGGAGCATGGCGGGGGGGGGGGGGGGGGGGGGGGGGGGGGGGGGGGGGCTGACCTTCAGTTCGGGGCCAGAGCCAGGCGGCCAGCTGCTCGTGTGGGCCCGTTGCAAGGAGCAGCAGCCGAGGAGGAGTCATTGGTTGCGGCGGGGGCATCGCCATTGACCTGATGACGGTGGTGGCGGAGGGCCCGTTCTCCTGGAGCTGGCAGCTCTCGATGGTGGTCGAGGCGGCTGCCGGGTCGAGGTCCAGCGCCTCCCGCAGAACTACCTCGTCCAAGGGAGCTGAAGGGCCCCGCAAGGCGAAAACAATAGATAGTGCCAAATTGTGGCGAAGCCCCTCAGGGCACAGCCAGAGACGTCGGTGGCCCCAAATGGCAGCTCGGTGGAAGAAGGTCGCTGTCTGCGCCTGGCCGGCTGGGGCGGCCGAGTGAAGCCGCTCCGCAGCTGCCAGCAGATCCGAGTCGGCAGACGGCAGGGCCATCGATCGAGGCTCGCACTCGGCCGGCTTGGCCCAAGCGAGGAGATCGGGATGAGGCCATTGCAGGGCCGGCACAACCGGGGCGGGGCAGCGCCGCTCCAGGGCACACTCGACCAGGGCCCGCACTGTGGACAGAACCAGCCACTGGGCCTCCTCAAAAACTGAGATCGCTCCGGCCCGTTCGGCGGGGGCGCATCGCTCGGCGAGGCCAACAAAATCCTGGGCCCCCGTGTGCGCGAAAACTGCATCCAGCAGCTCCTTCGCCAGCCAAGCCTTCAGCATTCCAGCAGCACTCGTCGCCCCTGCCACCACTGATTGTTGTTGTTGCTGCTGCTGCTGCTGCTGCTCTTGTTGTTGTTGCATAATAGCCCGCAGGCACTGGACAACCAGCACGACCACCGCCCGGCCGATTGTGTCGGGGACGGCTGGACTCGCAGAATGAACAAGCTCCAGTGCAGAAGGCGGTCCAACCCTCAGGAAAAAGGGGCCGTTCATAGAGGAAACGACTGAAGAGAAAAGGGGCCACACCGGATTTGACAAACGAGGAGAGAAAGCGGATGTTGCGGAAAAAGGATGCCGTTCAAGTTCTATCAAGAGGAAACAAGAAAAATTGCTACAAGACTTCCCAGGTTTTATTTGCAGACCTCCTCGGAGAATTTTCGTTGCTGCAATCGCAGCGGTGCGTAAAACGGGAAACGGGGAAGTATTCACACAGTCCTCAAAAAGTCTCGCGTATTGATGTTCCCATTGAGCAGATAAGGCCTCCCGACACAATGCCGGTCGGCGTAATTGGCGCTCAGTCATACGCTCAGTCACAAAATACAAAACACCAGCGAAAAAAAAGATCGCTCGAACCCTAGGTGTAGCCGACTACCATCGCACACAACTCGGGTCTCTCGTCCTGTTTGCCCGTCATTGCAACTGAACCTGGGCTCAAAAGAAAATCCGATGATGGAACGTTTGGGGAAGACGATGGATCGTCGATGTACAGAAGAAGGGGGTAGGGACATCAGGGAGATGATAGTTTAGTGCTTCTTGGCCGGGGCGGGGGCGGGGGCCGGGGTGGCCTTCTCCTTGGCCTCCTTGAGGCCGGTGGTGCGGTTGAAGACCATCCGGGCGGGGGTCGAGTCCCGGTCGGTGCAGAAGTAGCCGAGCCGCTCGAACTGGAAGCGCTCCTCGGGCTTGGAGTCCCGGACGGAGACGTCCACGAAGGCGCGGGGGCAGACTTGGAGCGAGTTGGGGTTCATGTCGCCGAGCCAGTCCTCGACCTCGTTGGGGTCCTCGTGCATAAAGAGGTGGTCGTACAGGCGGCACTCGGCGGGGACGTTCTGGGTGGCCGAGACCCAGGTCAGGTGGCCCTTGCACTTGTGGGTGTTGGCCGGGTCGATGGTACCGCGGATCTCCACCACCCGATCCCCGTCGCGGATGGCCTCGGTGCAGGTGAAGTTGAAGGCGTTCTTGAGGCCGGTCTCCTTGCCGGGGGCCAGGCCGAAGAAGGACTTCTCGTCCGCGTCGCGCCAGTCGGACCGGTCGATGTAGAGCTGGCGGGTGAAGGGCACCCGGTGCGAGCCCCGCTCGGGGTTCTTCGGGAAGTCGGGCACCTCGCGCATCTCGCAGTAGTCCTCTGGTGGGAGGGGGGGTAAGAGACGAAGACGGAGGTCAGCGATGCAGACGAGCCTGCGAGCGGGGCACATGCAGGCAGGGCGGGCGGGGGATCGGGCACGGACCGGGCACGTTGGTGATGGTGACCTTGATGGGGTCCAGCACGGCCATGGCGCGGCGGGCGTTGGTGTCGAGCCACTGGCGGGCGCAGTGCTCGAGCAGCTCGTACTTGATGAGGTTCTCGTTGCGGGTGATGCCCACCCGGCGGATGAAGTTGTGCAGGATCTCGGGCGTGTACCCACGGCGCCGGAGAGCCTCAAGGGTGGCCAGGCGAGGGTCGCTCCAGCCGGCGACCATCCCTATCGGAGGGGTATGTGCGGAGGGGATGAGGAAAGCATGAGCGCGTCAAGGCGTCAAGGGGCCGCCCGGGTCGAGCGGGGGCATCGCGAGGCGCGGGACGCGGGGAAGAAGCAGGGGTGCGGACCGTGCTGCACCAGGAAGATGACCTTGCGCTTGGAGATGACGGCGTGGGTGACGTTGAGCCGGGACATCTCCCAGACGATGGGCTTGTACAGGCCCAGCACCTCGAGCAGCCAGAAGTAGCTGTCGCGGCGGATCTCGAACTCCAGGGTGCACATCGAGTGGGTCACGTTCTCCAGCGAGTCCACGATGCAGTGCGAGAAGTCGTACGACGGGTAGATGCACCACTTGTCCCCGGTCCGGGGGTGGGGCGAGTGGATGACACGGTAGGCGATCAGATCCCGCATGCCTGCACAGCAGCAGACGCAAACAGGAGGAGAGCGGGTGGCGAGGGGCCCAGGATGAATCTCAAGGAATGGCTGCGGGGTGGTGGGTGGTGGTGCAAGAGGGGATGAAGGGGGAGGGGTGTGCCGACGGACAGGGGTTGGGGCTGTTCATGTCCATCTTCATGCGGAGGACGCACTCGCCGTTGCCGAACTTGCCCTTGCGCATGTCCTCGAAGAGCTTCAGGTTCTCCTCGACGGGCCGGTCGCGGTAGCGGGAGCAGATCTTGTTCTCGCGCTGGGCGGAGATCTCCTCCTTGGTGGAGTGGTCCACGTAGGCCAGGCCCTTCTTGATCAGCACCACGGCCAGCTCGTGGAGCTTGTCGAAGTAGTCGCTGGTGTAGGTGACCTTCCAGGGGTGGTGCCCCAGCCAGGCGATGCTGCCGGCGATCGAGTCGATGTACTCCTGGGTCTCCCCCTTGGGGTTGGTGTCGTCCAGGCGGAAGTAGCACAGGCCGCCCTTCTGCTGGGCCATGCCGAAGTCCAGGAAGCATGCCTTGGCGTGGCCAATGTGCAGGAACCCGTTGGGCTCGGGGGGGAACCGGCACACGATGTTGGCCGGCCGGGCGGCCAGGTGGCGGGCGTAGATCTCGGGCGGGTTCTGGTCGTTGACCAGCGGGGCCGGGAAGACATCCTCCGGCAGCCCGGGCGGCCCGTACAGGGCGCACACGCCAGACTCCTCCTCGGCGGCCGGGGTGGCCGCAGCCGAGGCGGCCGGGGTGGCAGCCGCCGTCTCGGTGGCCGTGGCAGCGGGGGCGGGGGAGGCCGCGGGCTTCTTGGGCTTCTCGGGCTTGGCGTTGTCGGCCTCCGTTCGGGGACCGAGAAGAGCCGCCACGGCGGGCATCAGAAGGGCGTTGACCTTCTTCCGGTCGACCCATCTGCGGCGAAACAACGGGCAGGTGAAGGGTGAGAGGGGGATGTGGGCTGATGATGACAGACGCGAGCTTATCCGAAACCTCCTTGAAAAGGAGACCGACTGGGTAGTTGTACCGCCGCTCCATGATCTCATCCCGGTGGGCGGCAAAAGCTTCTTGGATGGCGGTATTGATCTGTTCGTCGGTGTAGGAAATGCCAACACCGCAAACCCGCTCGAAAGCCGCCCGATCGAAGGTTGCCGAGTACTTCTGCTCGTTGAGGAACTTAGTGGCAGCCAGCAGCTGCTCTTCGTTCCGGATCGACTACAAAAAAGGAAAGAGGACACGCATCAGAGGGATGTAGAATTCGCTGCCGATCTGCCGGACCAGGCTGTCGATATAGGCAACCAGAGCGGGCATATGTGGGCCAATCTCAGCCTTGGCAGCCATGTTCTTCAGCTTCTCCTCATTGGTTTGGGCAGTCTATCATTCGAAAAAGTTCGAAAGAGGGAAATGGGTTTGGAAACTCACATCTTAAATGGGGCGATTAACCTTGGGGTCCTTCTTTTTCTTGTCGGGGGTCGGGACGGGTGCAGGAGCGGGGTCGCTCATTTTCGGGTGGGTTTCAACGAGGGTGCGCACACCAGGGTCAGGCAGCTCGGCGGCCCCCTCGTTCGGTTGCTGAAATGCCGCTGTACAGCAGTCCCGCCGGGACGGGGCAGGATCCGCACCTTTGGTGATCGCACATATATGTTAGCCGAAGAGGCGAGATCTCGGCGGGTCGGTGTCGTCGGCCGATCGTATCGTGATGTCGAAGCCGCGCTCGCAGCTCAGGCGACATAGGGCTGCCTTTGTCGGCCCTTCAAGTGGTAATTCATGCCTTTGTACAGAGAGAGACACCAAGGTGGGGTGACTGGCAACCGCTTCCTCCAAAATAGTCGGCGCCGGGGGCTGGGGCGGTTTGGCTGGGGACCCTTCTGTGTTGGGTGTATGTCGAGGTGGGAGGACTGCGGCTGGCGAAATTCGTCCGCAAGCGAGCCGGACAAGGCATGGCCCCCACTGCGGCAGGGACTGGAGCTCAGTGGGCCCCAAGGTGAGGGAGGGGCACCCGAATGCCACCAGGTGGGGGAAGAGGCCCAAGTAGCGGACGATCCCCTTCGACGAGGGGCAGAACACCTCGAGCGTCTTGAGGCTCTGTCCCACATAGCGCGCCAGATCCCGCAGCATGGTGAGCGGCTCCGGCCAGAGGGTGGCGCCTCCCACCCAGAGGTGCTGCAGGCGCGGCACGAGGGCAAAGTGGGCTGCGGCGGTGGCATCGTCGAGGACGGCCGAGTCCAGGCCGAGGGCCCGGAGGATGGGGAAGAAACGCAGGCTCCGAAGGGAGGCCCCGAAGATCGTGCAGCCCATCAGATTGAGTTCCTCCAGGTGGGGGGCGCACCCGCTCGTGCCCAGGTACTGCAGCCCGCCACCCGTCACCTAGGGGGGAAGGAAAGAAGGAAGCCCGCCACCCGCCGTCACGAGAGTGCGTGGATGAAGAGAAAAAGGAGAAGCGCCCCGGAGATGGCTCGGAGCCATGGGGAGGGGGGGAGGGTGGGCTCCCTTGGAGCAGCACGGACCTCCGGACAGCCGCAGAGGCTGAGCGAACGCAGGAAGAGCGCCGCGCGGAGGATGAGCACCAGCTGGGCGTCGGTGGTGCGGGAGTGGCTGAGGTCGAGACGGGTCAGCCCCACGGGCAGGGGCCGCCCGCGGAGGACCAAATCGATCAGCAGCCCGTCGTGGGCACATGTGAGCGTGCCCAGGCCAGGGGGCAGCCCCCGGTCGAGGAGGGTCTGCATGGAGCACTGCAGGGGCGCGTCCAGGACGAATGTCTGGAGGCGCTCGAACGCGGTCGGGTCCCACAGGTCCGCCCCTCGGGGCAGTCCCGAGCTGGTCTGCGGCCCCACAACCCGGGGGCATGCAGGTCGCGGTGGGTCAGCTTCTGCTCGGACAGTCGCGTCCCCATTCGAAAGGTTGCACGGCGGGGCTGGGGCGGCGACGGACCAGGCAGAGGGCGAAGTGGGCCAGCGCGGGGCAGTTGGCGGGGCGCACCCAGCCCGGGAAGAGCTCCGACCGCACCGAGGGCCCCGTGACCGCCAGCCAGCTGAGGGCCGGCTGCGGTGACCCGAGGGACCCGAGGATGCAGCCCGGGGCACCCACCACTTCCAGCCGCTGCAGCTGGGGGGGGAGCGACGCCCCCAGAGCCTGGTGGAGGGGTGATCAACCGCTCGGACAATCGGCCAGACTGTGCTCGGGCCCGAGACTCGAATGGCCAACTCGGTCAAATGGGGGACTTTTCGCAGAATCTGCAGAAGCTCCACGGCTGAGATTGTGGAATGAAGCATTTCGAGCGATGTAATTCGTCCACGATCGAAAAAGGACAAGAACTCTTTGTTCGTGATTGCGGTGGAAGTGGGCCATTGGTCAACGCGGAGAAGGTGAATTTCAGTCATGAGATGGTGCCGCCATCGAGAGCACACTTGCGAAAGCCGAGAGATCTGCGAAGATGAGCTGAAGAAGCTCGGGTGGGAGCGGCTGAAACACGGGAGTCTGCTCCGTTTGCTGCTGTGTGATCCAAGGAGCGGCCGCTGCTGCTCGTGATCAGGGGATGAATGTGTGGATCTGACCCTCGAGCCTGCCCACGCCATCACCACTGCCTGCATCTGCGGCCCGATCGAGCGGCCCACCCAGGCGCGGGCAGTGCGAGCGCGGGTCTTGCGGAGTCAAACAAAGGCGGCAGTCACCGCAAAAGCCGCAAAAGCATCGCAAACCGAACCCAACCGAACCCAACCGAACCGGGGATGGGGCTGGGGAGGGGAAGGGGAAGGGAGAAAGGGCCCCGGACGGGGTGGCGGAACCGAAACAGGGGAGGGGGACGGGAAGTGGAGGCATGGTCAACAACGGCCCGGGCGGCCTGCGCGAGGGCGCCGAGGGGCCCCAACGGGGTGGTGGGCGTCATCGGCCAAGCCGGACGGACCAGTCGCACGGCGCCAGCAGCTGCTTTTCGGGGTCCGCCTCGTCTGGGGTGGGTGGGTGGGTGGGTGGCAAGACACGGAATGATCACAGCACCCGTGTGCAAGGAGAGGGCCAGGTGGTGCGGGAGGGGGGCGGGGGGCGGACTGGTGATGGATGCCAGGACGCCCCGGAAGAGGCCCGCCAGGGCGGCGTAGTTGGGCTCCTCGGCGAACTCCAGGGCCTTGACCATCAGGAAGTACTGCTCGAACTCGGGCGGCAGCCCTGCGCTCACCCAACCGCCCAGCCGGGGCGTCCGGTCAAGGCGCCGATGGACCCTCACGGCCGCCGGGTGGAGGGGCGGGACCAAGGGGCCAAGGGGCAACAGGGCTGCGGGGGCGTGTGCCGACCTGCGCAGAGCTCGGAGGGGGGCGTCTTCTTCTTCTTCTGCAGGATCACCTCGTGGGTCTGGCGGACGTCCACCCCGGTGCTCTCCCACCAGGGCAGCTTGCCCTTGAGCAGGTAGACAATCATGTACCCTGATGGTCGCCCCCCCCGGGAACCAACACGCCCGTTGGCCAGGAGGGTGAGGTGCCGGGGGTGTGAGGGCGGGTCCGGCCGGACAACCGAGCGGCGGGAGGGGCCACGAAGGGGCAGGGGCGGGGGGGGGGGGGGGGGGGGGGGAGGGGGAGGGGGTGGCATGCCGACCGAGTGATTCCATGTCGTCCCGCCGGCTGAGGGTGACGCCCTGGTGACCGTTGATGGAAGCGAAGCGGGGCGTGCCGATGAGGGAGGGGCGCTTCTTCTCCAGGGGGGATGTGGTGCCCGGTGGTGTCGTACAGCGGGATGGCCAGCCCGAAGTCGATCAGGTTGAGCTCGTTCTTGGAGGCCTCCAGCGAGAAGACGAAGTTCGAGGGCTTGATGTCCCGCTGCACGTAGCCCGCCTCGTGGATGCGCCGCAGCACGTCGATGCAGCGGATGGCCACCACCAGCACCGTCACCAGGCTGAACTTGCGGCTCGACTGGGGCGAGAACTGGTTGCAGATCGCCAACACGTCCTCCAGTGAGGGCCCCAGGCACTCCAGGATGAGCGCCCGGAAGCCCCCCTTCTCCCCGAACCAGATGAACTGGGGGACGCACCTCACCCCCTGGGAGAGAAGGACGGCGGGTTGTGAGGCGGAAAATCTGGGGCGGGGGGGGGGGGGGGGGGGGGGGGGGCAGACCTTTGCCTGGAGAACGCGGTACACTTCGGCCTCGTAACCGAGGGTACTGTGTCGTGTGTTCTTCTCGATTTTGATGGCAATGTCCGTGCCTTTTTTTTTTGTTTTTGTTTTAGAAACGAAAAAAGGCGGCAAAAATATCAGACCGTCAACTTGGTCGTAACCTTCAAACACCTTACCGAAAGAACCACTAGAAAAAATTGGAATGATGGGAGGACGCCTCTATGAGGAACGCGACGAACCTGCCGAGCCGGCGGTTGGGATCGGCAACGTAACGCCCCTCAAAAACAGGGTAGGAACGGCTGCTGCCACCGCCCATGCAGTCGTGAAAAAAAGAGCACACAATAGAACAGTGGACCCTCCCTTTCTGGTTCGCTCCGCTCGTTCTTGCAGCTTCCCGAGAACAGACGCCCAGCCCGCCAGATTTTTAGATGTTTGAAGACACCGAAACTGTCGAGGACCAGCTCCATATTAACCAGGGTTTTGCTCAACGGTTCCAAAAGAAGAAAGAACACGAGGAACTATCCCGACGTCTGGCCTCTTTTTCCACTTCTCTTCCGAGCTGTCCCCCCCAGTCCAGGAAACCCTGGGTGATGAGGGCGAAGAGGACGAAGAGTCCAGTGAGGATGATGATGGAGAGTTGCTCACCCCTGATGTCGACCTGAAAATCTTGGAGACTCTCTCTGCCATCCGCGCCAAGGACCCGACTATTTACCGACCTGAAAAGAAGTTCTTCGACGAAAAAGACTGTCTGTCAAGGCAGCCCATTCCTCCCCCGGCGCTTATCCCCCCGGGGTAGCCGAGATTGGCCTGGAGGAGGCGGGCCCGAAGAAGAAGGAGAAGACCCTGACGTACGGCCAGTTCCTGCACAAGGAACTCTTCAACCCCGAGAAGGCCGACGACGAGGAGGGCGGCGAGGAGGGCGGCGAGGAGGGCGGCGAGGGTGAGGGCGAGGGGGAGGACGTGGGGGAGGACGGGGAGGAGGTGCACCCGATGAGCATGGAGTACAGCAAGGAGCAGCGCGCCCTCCGCAAGCAGTTCCTCCAGGAGGCCCAAAAGGTCCGAGGGCGACACCGCTCGCGCGCCTCCTGCTGCACTCACCCCCTGGCATCCCCGGGCCCTCGTCCTCACCCCGGCCCATTTCTTCTCCTCCCATGCCCCACTTGCGGTCCTTGTCGCCTTTTCTTCTCCTTCCACCACCGCCACCCACCACCGTCACACCACCGACCGCCACCCACCACCGACCGCCACCACCATCACCACCGTTCTCGCCCCTCTGGTTGGCAGGCCTCGGCGGCTGCCGACGAGGATGAGGACGACCTGCTTGTGACGAAGCGCAGCAACCCGTCCGCCGCGGCCGAGGGGCAGCTGACCTACCAGCAGTTCCTCAAGCGCCGCGAGGCCGAGCGAGCCGCCCAGGCCCAGTCCGAGGCCGACAAGAACAGGGCCCCCGGGGCCGAGGGGGAGGGGGACGATGAGGAGCCGGAGCCCGGCCGGCCCGCCAAGAAGGCCGCCCAGGCGGTCTCGCTCAAGCCCAAGCCGCTCGCCAGGCAGCCCGCCCAGGCCGGGGGGCGGCCCCTCTCGGTCGTCGACCGGCTGGTGCAGAGCGCCCGTCGCGGCACCGACGATGACCGCTTCCTCTACGAGTCTGTCCCGCAGCCCCTAAGGGCACGGCAAGGGGGCCGTCGCATGGGGTGGCCGGGTCCCCCGGAATGCACTGGTCGTCTGGCCATTCTCTGCTCCGCCTGACCGCCTGACCATTCTCTGCTCCGCCTGACAATCCTCTGCTCCGCCTGACAATTCTCTGACGGCGGACGCCCAGTTACGTGCTGGGCCGCAAATGGGCCGACGGCGACGACGTGCCCAGCTTGGGCCGACGGCTCCCCCACAAGCGCCCCGGCCAGCTGGGCGAGGAGGGCGAGGGCGAGGGCGAGACGGAGCTCTTCGAGGGCCACACGGCCGAGCAGCTGCAGCAGCTGGGCGAGTACGACGAGGACGACGAAAAGGTCGCCCGGGCCCGCCCCTTCTCCTGCACTCCCCGCCCCAGGGTGGTGCGGCGTGTCGCGCCTCCCGCATCCGCATCATCCGCATCCACATCCGCATCATCCGCATCATCCGCATCATCCGCATCCGGGCGCCCCTTGTAGGCCGAGGAGGAGGCGGACCGGTTCGAGGCGCGGTACAACTTCCGCTACGAGGAGCCCGGGGCCAACGAGATCCAGTCCTTCCCCCGCACGGTGGGCGCCGAGGCCGTCGACGGCTCCGTCCGCAAGTCGGTGCCGCTGCCCCCGCCCCCAGCCCACCCGCCCTTCCCCATCGCCCGTCGCGCCATTGCTGCCGAGTACCCCTTTGGCCTGTCCCCACTCACTCGCCCCTCCGGTCGGGGGGCCTGCAGGGTGCGGCCGAGCCGGCGCGTGCAGCAGCGGCAGGCGAAGAAGGCCCGGCTGGAGGGCGACGCCGCCAAGCGGGAGGAGGAACTCAAGCGGCTGAAGCACCTCAAGAACGCCGAGATCCAGGACAAGCTCGGCCAGGTGGCCGCCGTCTCGGGCGGTCCGCGGCCCCGCCACTGCCGCCACCATCATCGCCACCATCATCGTCGCCGCCATCGTCGCCGCCATCGTCGCCACCATCGTCGCCACCATCGTCGCCACCATCGTCGCCACCACCACCACCAACAGCCACCAACAGCCACCACCGCCATCACTGCGCTTCGTTCAGCCACGCCGCCTGGCCCGCTTTCTCATCCGTATGGCTTGTGGTCGCCCGGGCGGGGCCGGGGCTGTGGGATGGGCAGGTGTGCAGCTGGACGAGAGCCTCCTCGAGGAGGACTTCGATCCGGACAAGTTCGACGCCATGATGGCCGCCAAGTTCGGCGACGACTTCTACGCCCAGGACGACGTCTGCGCCCCCCCACGCCACACACACGCCACACACACGCCACACACACGCCACACACACGCCACACACACGCCACACACACGCCACACACACGCCACACACACGCCACACACACGCCACACACACGCCACACACGCGTGCGATCCCACTCGACCCGGTGGCGCTCGGTGTCAACATCCCATCCCGCCTCTGTTGCGCTTTCCCCTTCCGTCCCCTCCCCACTGCTGGCAGCCGGACGAGCATCCCGATGCGACGGCCGGTCTGACCCCCGAGGAAGCCGCCGCCGAGGAGGCCCGCATCCACGACCTCGTCGCAAAGGACGACCAGGCTGAGGGGGAGGGGGAGGGCGAGGCTGAGGGCGAGGCTGAGGGCGAGGCTGAGGGCGAGGGCGAGGTGGCCGATGAGCGCGCGCAGGCCGCCCGTGCCGAGCTGAGCGAGCTGGTCGACCAGTACTACAAGCTCGACGCCGAGGACTGGGTCTGATGCTGGATGCCCTTCACTGGTGGCGCCTCTGTTCGTTGACCCAGGGCCACCGGAGCGGGGTCTCACGTTCGGCCCGGCCCTCGGGTGGGGTGTGGCTCCGGGTGCAGATTGGGGACCTGCCGTGCCGGTTCAAGTACCGCCAGGTGAGGCCCAACGCGTACGGGATGACGGTCGACGAGATCATCAAGACCCCGGACGATGTCCTCAAGCAGAAGGTTTCCATGAAGTATGTCGGGGCTCCCTACCGCGACGACGAAGAGCCCGCCCCGTTCCGTCTGTTGGCCTCCCCCGACCGGCCCCCGCTCACCTCACTTCGACTTCCGCTCCCGCTTCCGCTTCCGGGGGTCGCAGGACGGCTCTCCAAGAAGGAGCGCGACCGTCGCAAGCGGCAGCAGAGCCGCGAGGCTACTGCCGCCCCCAGCGCCACCACTTCCGTCACTGGCCCCCCCAAGCCCAAGCCCAGACCATCAACCGCTGGCGCGAGTGCGAAGTCTCCGGCCAAGCCCCGCTCGCCTGCCCCGAAGGGGCGCCAGAGGAAGGACGAATGATCGATGCTGTTGTGGTTTTCTTCTTTTCCTATATTCCGGAAATCCGAGCCTGCGGCAGACGCTGGGCGTCTCGTTGTTCCGGCTCCGGCAAATATGGTTCGGCCCCTCTCTCCCAGTCTCGGGAGGTTGTTTACGAACCCCAACCAACTCAACTCAACTCCGCCGATATCAATCTTGTGATTGGCACGGCCGAAGAAGGGACGAAGAATTGGGGCTGTTAAAGTTGGCCATCCCCTCATTCGAAAAATTTCGCGGGTTGGATGGCTCCGGCCCAGCTCACGAGAGGTCGCTCGCTGCGCGGACCAACGGGGAAACTGCGAAATATTCCAACCCAACCAACCCAACCAACCCAACCAACCAACCAAACCAACCAAACCAACCAACCCAACCAACCCAACCAACCCAACCAACCCAACCACTACTTTAAAAACGAAAAAAAAAAGAGCCCCGGTCGGACTGGCAGTGCGCAATTTAAATAGGCAGTTTGAACCGCCATGGCCGAAATTGACCTTGCGGATCTTCGCCATAAATTACAGCAGATGTCTGTCGCTTCGATTTCCCGAGTGATTTTTTGACGCACCTTCGACCACGTTCGTAGCGGGTTCGATAATGTTGATGATGAAACAGTCCGGCAGTTCGCCAAAGAGCTCCCCGATGCTCTTTCGCAAGGTGAGCTGGCTCCAGGCGGTTTTATCCTTCCACAGGGCAACCCGCCGACCTCCGATGTTCAGGTTGCGTTCCTCCCCTCATTGATTCTCTTCTGTTCACGAGCCTGTCGCAGCCCCTCCAATGGACAGCGCCTCCGCTTGAATCTGCGATGCTCGGTCTCCAAGGAATGGGCAACGAAAGCCCCGTGCCTGCAGCCCCCGCGGCAGCCCCCGCGGCCGTGCGGCGCTCGGTGCCCACCCCCCGGCTGGCCAGCAGCGAGCTGCTCCTGGGGGGCGAGGGCGACCCCGACCGCCCCGCTTCCTTCGGGTACGGGGGCTCCGGGCCCGGGTACGGGACCAACTCTGGTCTTTGGGATGGTGCGGGCTGGCAGCAGCAGCAGCAGCAGGCCCGGCAGACGGTGCTGCTGCGGACCTCGTATCCGGCCCCCGCGACGACCGTCCTGCGGTCCTCCTTCCTGACCCAGCTGCCCCCGCCCGCACATGCGGCCTCCGCTGCCTCTCCACCCACGCTCCCTACCGCCCCTACCGCGGTGGCGGTTCCCACATCCCCCCACCCCCAGAGCGCCGCTGCCCTCCCCCCGGGGCAGTACCCCGTCTGGATGCAGGCTCCGCCCGCCCCCATGGCGCCATCGCACGGCCACGTGCCCGTCGAATCCTACTTCGCCGCTCCGCTCCAACCCCAACCCCAACCCCAACCCCAACCCCAACCCCAACCCCAACCCCAGCCCCAGCCCCAGCCCCAGGCCCAGCCAGCGGTGGCGTGGGACATTCCCAGCAGGCCGGCCGAGGAGGAACCCTATCAGTACCTGGACGAGCTGCCCGCGCCCCCGCCCGCCGTCCGATGGCACCCCCTTCCGGTCGGAGGGGCCGCCCAATACGGCGAAGGCCGTCCGCCGGAATCGGAGGCGCCCCTGCCTCCGCCAGCCCGCCCAGCGACTCCGCCCCATCGCCCGGGCACTCCGCCCTCGCCGCCCTCCCTCTCGCGGCCCGTGGTGCGCCTCCGCTCGCCCGCCACCGAGGCCCCGACATCGGCAGGGTCCCGCGACAGCAGCAAGCGGCGTCTCCACCGCCCGCTGGAGGGGCACCACTCGGGTGCTGCCGGCGCGCCGCATCCCACGGGGGCGCAGCTCTTCGCCCGCTTCGAGGCCGAGGAGCTCAGGGCCCCCGCCCACGAGGGGCCCGCCGGGTCGCCTTCCATGCCGCCCCCGCCACCACCATCCCCCGAGTGGGCCGCCGCGCCGTCCCGCGGGCAACCCGACACCAGGCGGCGCCCCCACAGTGGCCGAGACGAGGAGGAGGAGCGAGCGGACTCATATCAATATCAATATCAATCCCAGGGCCAGGGCCAGGGCCAGGGCCAGGGCCAGGGCCAGGGCCAGGGCCAGGGCCAGGGCCAGGGCCAGGGCCAGGGCCAGGGCCAGGGCCAGGAGGAGCCGCAGGAGCGGGTGGAACCCTTCCGCCACTCGGCCGAGGGCCGCCCCACTGCAGGCGGCATTTCCGATGGGGCCGAGGGGCCCGATGGCGACGGCGACACCTACGACGGCTACGAGGGCGACGCCGGCCGGCCGCTCCCTGTCGGCTACCAGCGGCCCCGGCGCCCCTCCTCGGCCCTGCGTCGCCCCGCCACAGCTCGACGCCCGGCGGCCCGCCAGCAGCCCCGAAGCGAGGGCCAGGCGCCCCAGGACCAGGCGGCGGAGGGCGGTCCGGCCGAGGAGGATGATGGCCTGGCCGAGGGCGGCGGAGCCGAGGGGCCCGGCGGACCCGACTCGGACGTGGAGCGGCTCCTGGCCCTCGGCCCTGACCCGCAGCAGCAGGTCCCAGGATCAGCCTCCCCCCCCCTTGCCTTCTATGTCCCTCCCTCAGACAAACGTGAGCGCACGCATCCGCATGCGCTCACGTTTGTCCATCATTCTCACCCGGACTGACCTCATCCTCGCTCTCATTCCGGCCGCCAGATGTACGGCGACCTGTCCGCACGGCCGTACACGGCCCTGCCCCGCCAGGCGACCGGCTCCAGCAGCTCCCGTCCGTCGCGCCCCGTTGGCCTTCGCTGCCTCTTCCTGGCCCATCACACGCCGCCTCTCACCCCCTCACCTCTCTCACCCCCGTCCGTGGGCCCAGTCGTCCGCCGGGTGCACGTGGGGCCGCGGCCCCGCCGGATGGACCCCGTCTCGGCCTTCCACGCCCACCGCCAGGAGTGGTCCGACATGCCACCCCACACCCCACACCCCGCCCCGCACCCCGCCCCGCACCCCCGCCCCGCACCCCCGTCCCGTGCTCCCGCCCACCCGTCGCCCGGCCGCTCATGGGTGATGATGGATCCCCTACGCGGGCGGCGGCGGCGGCGGCGGCAGCCCCCCCCCCCCCCAGGACGCGCGATTCCTACTTGCGGACGACCTCCCAGCGGCCCCGACGCTACTACGGCCTCACCGCCGAGGCTGCCGAGGCCCTGCGGCACCCGCCCCCAGCCAAACCCCAGGCGGTCTGCCCGCTGCCCTCGCCAAACCAGGCTAAGCCCACCGGCGGCCGAGCCTGCCACACCCTCACCCACCATCATCCTCACTCCGCCAACCGATGGGCTGCCCGTAGGCGGGTCGTGCCGCCCCCGTCGGATTACGTCGCGCCGACCTCCAAGCGGCGCGACCAGCTCCGGTGGGAGGTGCGGGTCCGCGCAGCCCGCCCCGTGCCACCAACCCCCTACCCACCCCTCCGCCTGCCCGCCCTCCGCTGCCCTGGCTGTCTGCCTGCCTGCCTGCCTGCCTGTCTGCCTGCCTGCCTGCCTGCCTGTCTGCCTGGCTGGCGGGCATGTTTCATCAACCCGACCCCGGTTCTGGGCTCTCCTGGTGGGTAGTGCAAGATGGCCCAGTCGGAGCTTTGAGGCCTACGACCCGGCCTGCTGGCACGCGCCCCCTCCCCACTTCGGGTGCAGCGACTCCCAGCGGCGGTGGCGGCGCCCCGGGCAGCGCCCTCGCGCACTCCCCTTCCCGCTCCCAACCTCACCCACTTGGGCGCCCCTCCTCCCCATATCCATCCTCATGATCCCCATCCCCCCCACCTCCTCCTCCTCCTCCTCCTCCTCCTCCTCCTCCTCTCGGTCAGCCCCATGTCCATACCCTCCACCGATCGATGATGGGAGGCAGCGACGATGTCTTCAAGAGAAAGCCGTGGACGAGACGGGGATGTACAAAGACGACGGGGCGGAGGGAGGGTCCGGCACCCAGGCGAGAGGATCAGCGAGACGAAGGGAAGGGGAGAGGAGGCAAGAAAAGGGGGAGCAAGAGGGGGTCGGGGCGCCCGGGGGCCCGGGGGCCGGCTAGGCCATGGCTCGGCTAGGCCATGCAGGAGGAGATCTTGTCGCCCAGCGAGAGGGCGATCCCCTGCAACTTGGAGCGGATCCTGCAGAAACCAGACAGCCGCGACGTGCCCTCCTCCCGCTCCACGCTGACGTGCAACAGGACGTCCTCCCCTGCGCCCGCCAAGCGCGCCACCCGCCACGCAACCCGGTCGGAACCCAGTCAGGGCTGACCGAGAGGAGGCAAGCGGCAGGGAGGCAAGCGGCGGGGAGGCAAGCGGCGGGGAGGCAAGCGGCGGGGGCAAGACCGAGGAGCAGCGGAGGCGGACCGAATATGGAGCGCGCGTAGAAGTTGGCCGAGGCGAAGGCGCACTCGCCCACCAGCGGGTTGCCGTAGGGCAGCAGCCCCATATTGGCGCTTGTTGCCAGGTGTTGCAGGAACTGGGGGATGGTACTGGGGCACCAAACACAGCACAGAGCCAGAGTCGGGAGGGGAGGTCAGCCCGCGGCCGGGAAGCGCAGCAGCACGGTGGAGGGACGGAGCAGGGGTAGGGCGGGCAGGCGGGCGGGAGGAGGGGCCGCCAGACGGACAAGTGCTTGGAGCATTTGATGGGGATCTTGTTCTCCCACTCGAACTGGGCCCACATGGTGCGGTACTCGAGGGCCGAGGGGGCCGGGGCGGGCCCGATGCAGTAGACGATGTCCAGGTGGATGTCGCGCAGCAGGAGGAACCGCTCGACCGGCTCGCGGCCCTGCTTGTAGACGATCGACCCGTGGATGGCCCCCGTGTCCGTGCTGACGATCTTGACCGAGGTCTTGACGTGGGTGCTCTGGTTGGGCGGCAGGGTCACCGGGATGGTCGTGTCGCTCGCCTGCACAGCAGCGCCCCCACACATGCAGCGGACAGGCATGAGGCATGAGACGAGCGGCCAGAAGAGGAGCCACCCGACTCCCCGAGACGCGAGATCGCTCCTCAGGCTGCAGCGGAGGGTGCGGGATGCGTGGCGCGGGAGGGCGTGGCGCGGGAGGGCGTGGCGGGACGGACGGAAAGGTCGCCGACGGTGGAGAGCTCGATGGCCATGTCCTTGAAGGGTTCGCTGGTCCGGTTGACGAGGGTGAAGTCGAGGAGCACGTTGTAGTGGGACACGTTGACCGAGGCCTCGCAGTAGACGGGGTCGCTGTAGCCCGTCAGCTGGACAATCTGCGTCTTGCTGCTGTCGGCAACCTCGGCCGCTCCGAGGAGCTCCGCCGCTTCTGCAGCCCCAGCCGCCCCCAGCCGCCGCCGCCGCCGCGTGTTACCAAGCTGCTGCAGGGACTTTGGGCGGCCCCCAGGGCCCGGGCGGAGGACGGAGGGCAGGAGCAGGGGGCGGACGGACCGTCCTGGGGCGCGGCCTCCTCGGGCTTGGCGGCGAAGTGGCGGAAGGGGATCAGCTGGTCGGCGGCCACCATGGAGGCCTGGTCGAGGGGCCGCGGGGCCGCAGCCGAGGCCCCCAGCCGGGCCCGCTCCTCGCCGCGCTGCTGGACCGTGGCCTGGACGGTCTCCGTGAAGGCCTTGCGGGACAGGTCCAGGAAGATCTCCCTGGGTGCGCACATGGCCCGGGAAGCAAGCGCGAGGGCGGATACGAGGCGACGATCAGAGGGGATCCCCAAGGGCTGGCGGGAGGGGCGGGAGGGGCGGCGGGGGCAGCGGGGCGGGGCGGACCGGGCAATGGGGGTCGGGTGCTCGACGACCTCCATGCAGATGCAGATGCGCTCGAGGTCGTCGGGGCTCATGACCACCTCCGTCAGGCACCGCGTGGGCCGACTGGCCTGGGAGGAGGGGTTGATGGGGGTCGAGGGGACGTAGGCCTGGAAGGGGTGCTGCCCGTACGCGATGATGGCCACCAGGATGGCGAACATGTCGGCCTTCATCGCCCCGGCCGTCTCGGGGGCCTCATCGGCCGCCTTGAGCACCAGCTTGGCCAGCGCGGTCGCCAGGCAGGTCGACAAGAAGAAGTCCCCGTTCAGAAGCAGCGCTGTGGGGATGAGAATGAGAGCAGGAAGGGAGGGCACATTGAACGGTGACCTCCGAAGCCCCATGGAAGGGGTGGAGGCGGAGGCCGGGGCCGGGGCTGGGGCGGGTCAGGGACGGACAGCGCAGGTCGACGTTGGCATCGAGCTCCTTGGGGGCGGGGGCAGCGGGGGCGGTGGATGTCTGCGGGGCGTACGAGCCGTCGGCCATGATGCGCGGCCCACGGGATTCCGGGTTGGCGGGGCTGGGGGCCACCAGGGCCGGCTGGTCGCCCTCGGGGCGCTTCAGGGGCAGCGGGCCCACGGCCTCCTTGATGACCTGCACCGCCCGGGCGCACTGGGCGGCCCCCGTGGCGAATGTGCCCATGATCCAGAGGGCCACGTGGAGCACCCGGGTGCTGTGCATCTCGTGGACGGTGCCCAGGATCCGCTCGAGGACGACCCCGCACGACTGCGGGTGGATCTCCACAAGCTCGCTGACGGGGCCACGGGGCCAGGGCAGGACGCACACGCGCCACAGAGGAGAAGCGCCCAAAGGCGGCCGTGAGTGTGAGTGTGAGTGTGAGCGTGAGCGTGAGCGTGAACATGGCCAGCGGCTGTACCCCCGAACCGCCACATCCGCATTCCAAGGCGCCCCGGCATATGGGGCAGGGCCGCGGACCGGACGACCCCCATGGCGGCCCCGGAGCAGGTCGGCTCGGGGTCGTGGATGTACTCGAGGAGCAGTGTGGCCGCGTCCGAGACGACCTCCGCGAAGCTGGTGGCGCATGTGCGGAGGGCGTTGATGACCAGCATCCGGTCCTCGACGCCCCGCTTCCGCTCGACCTCGTCCGCCGAGGGCGCCGACGAGGGGGCGGGGGCAGAGGCCACGGCCGTGGTCGGGCGCGAGGCCGCCGTCTGCAGCTGAAGGGCCCGCGCCTGTGCAGGGAGTGGCCAAGGAGGCACGTGAGCAAGGAGTGTGTGTGTGTGTGTGTGTGTGTGGGGGGGGGGGGGGGGGGGGGGGGGCGAGGGCGAGGGCGAGGGCGAGGGCGAGGGCGAGGGCGAGGGCAGTGAGGGCGAGGGCAGTGAGGGCGAGGGCAGTGAGGGCGAGGGCAGTGAGGGCGAGGGCAGTGAGGGCGAGGGCAGTGAGGGCGAGGCAGTGAGGGCGAGGGCAGTGAGGGCGAGGCAGTGAGGGCGAGGGCAGTGAGGGCGAGGCAGTGAGGGCGGGCGGACCTTCTCCAGGAGGCGGGTGGTCTCCTTGCGGAGGGTGTAGAGCATGTCCGTGACGGTGCTCGAGTTGAGCAGCTCCAGGGCCAGGGTCAGGGTCCGCTTGCGGATCTCGAAGCTCGACGAGCTGCCCCGGCCCACACAAGCAGGCAGCCGGCACAGAAGAGAAGAGCAGAGAGCAGATGAATGGCGAGCCGACGGCAACGCCAGAGCCGCAGAAGGGCAAAGGGGCCGGACGGAAAAGATGGGCAGCAGATGGGGGAGGGAGGGAGGGAGGGAGGAGGGAGGGAGGGAGGGAGGGAGGGAGGGAGGGGAGGGCAACGGGGACGGACCCGGAGAAGATGGGCAGCAGGTTGAGGGACTTCTCCAGGAGGCGGCTGTACTGGCGCTTCATCTCCAGCAGCCGGTCGAGGACCACCAGCTTGATGTTGTTGTCCGAGTCCTGTGCCACCAGGGGGAAGGCAACGGTGGTGGTGCGGGTGAGGTCATGCCGGGGAGGGTGGCCGTGGGGCGGATGGCGGAGGGCGGGGCGGACCGAGGACTGGAGCACCTCCGAGTAACACTGGGCCGCGGCCCGGATGGCTGAGGGCTGCGAGGAGAGCGAGAGCAGGGCCTTGGCGCAGCTGTACTTGACCGAGTTGCTGGAGCTCGAGATGAGCTTCAGGATGACCTTCAGCCATTGCGACTGCCCCCGACCAACAAGCAGGAGGGACGCCAGCCAGAAAGGTCAGCCAATGGGTCAGGGCAGCGGCCGGGCGGCCGGCCGGACGAGCAGCGGGTCGGGGCGGACCTTCTCGGAGGGGCGCGAGCGGCACTGGGTGCGGACGAGCTCGACGATGAGCAGCTGGACGGGGTGGCTGAATGACTGCACGATCTCCGCGTTGGCCGTCAGGAACTGCAGGGCCTTCTCTTGGGCGCACTGGAAGAGCATCAGCAAGGCATTCCGTTGGCAAAGACCGTCGTGCTCCTGTCGAAGGCCGGTCGAGTCGAGTCGAGGCAGGGAAAGGGAAGAAAAGGAAGGATGAGCAACGTTAAGGGGAGGGACGCGCCAAAATCGCGCCGAGTTGGGCTAGAGGGTTGTGCAGCCGCAAGACGGCCGGACAAACCTCGGCCAGCAAGGCGTAGATCAGATCGGGTGCATCAGGCACCAGGTCGGAGTGCTCCTTGTAGATCGAGTACACGCACATAATGGCCTGCCTCCGGGCGTATGCATGTGTGTTTTTCAGAGAGTCAACCACAGGAGCGACCACTTGCTGGAGGATTTCCTTCTCTGTTATGCGAGAGAGGAATCGAAGTGTGATGCCCGCAACGTATTCGTTATGGCTCTGCAAATCTTGTGTAAAGGTGTTGCTGAAGGGAAAAAGATGGCAAATCATTGGTGAAGTCACAAAAAAAGAGGTCAGCGGACCACACCAGAATGAATTGATCTCGCAGTTTCCCATCAGCATCTGACATGCCAATGGTGGAGTAATATTCGAGAAGGAGACGTTTGAGCTGGTTGTCTTCGACCATCGCACAGTGTCGAATGAGGGGCATGAGCATGTTCACCGAGGTGGCCTTATCACCATTTCTGTACAGATTAATGAGCATTTTCACAGCGGCGATCTTCGGCTCAACACTCTTGCTCTCGATGAGAGCCTGAATATCGGCAGATTCCTCTTGTGCCATCGAAAGTGGAATGAAGCTCGGCGTTGGTTGGCCCGGGGGACTGGCTTTTTGGCTTGACAGCACTCGAGAGGGCAAGACACGACAGAAGGCAAAATATATCGGGAAACCGTCCCGAGAAAACCATAACGAAATTACAAGCAGAAAGAAGAAGAAGAAGAATTCTTATCGCCCCGCCGTCCCCGCAGTTTGGGGAAGAGGAGGAGGAAAGGTTTCTTGAAGTAGTCGAGCGAGTGAACTCTCGTTCTGCGAATAAAATGACCAGCAGTTGGGGTAGTTGGCATTGTAGAAATGCACCACGCAAGCCTCGAAGGTATCCTGGACGCGCCAACCGGAAAGAAGTGACGTGACGCGATGTGCGACGTGACGGATCGCTGGGGGCAGGCAGAGGCAGCCACAGACCAGCATGTAGTGGGCCGGAGTATCGTGGGGGTCGGGCGAGACGAAGAGGCTGCCCTGCCGGTCGGGGGCGCACCAAACCCCGATGGTCCGCTCGCGGCCCCCCGACGGCTCCGCATCGGCGGCGGGAGGAAGGGCGGCCCCAGCCGGCTGCCGGTCTGACTGTTGTTGTTGCTGCTGAGCTTGTTGGGCCTGACCGTGCGTGCAGCCACCCGACGGGCAGTCGCACGGGTGTTCTGGCAGGTGCTGCGGCGGGCAGCCGCGGGGAATCGGCGGGTAGCTGCCGGGCTGGGCGGGCTGGGCGGGCTGGGCGGGCTGGGCGGGGCGGGCCGCGGCGGGCCCGGGTAGCTGGAGGCCGAGGGCACCCAGGGCAGCTCGCTCGGAAGCGCCACCGGGCCCGCCCCGGGGGCCAGAGGGAACATTGGCAACGATGACCCGAAGGCAGTCCAGGAGGGGGCAGCGGCAGGTACAGGGGCGGGGACGGGGGCCCCAGGAGGAGGCTGAAGAGGGCAGCGGGCAGCGAAAGAGCAGAATGAGCATGCGGTGGAAGCGGTGCGGTGGAAGCGGTGCGGTGGAAGCGGCAGCGGGACATGGGGATGGAAGAGGAAGCGGAGTATGGGGATGGAACATGGGGGTGGAAGAGGAAGCGTGGAAGAGGAAGCGGAGCATGGGGATGGAAGAGGAAGCGGAGCATGGGGATGGAAGAGGAAGCGGAGTATGGGGATGGAAGAGGAAGCGGAGCATGGGGTGGCAGCGGCGAGGGGGCGCAGACCCGATAAGAGGTGATGCCCTGAGAAGAGATGCCAACTTGCGAAGAGGCGGCCCCTTGGTAGGATGTGACCCCCTGGTACGAACCGAGCTGCTGCTGCTGCTGCTGTTGTTGTTGCTGCTGCTGCTGCTTCGAGATCAGCTGAGATTGGTACGAGGTGACGCCCCGGTACGAAGTTACACCAGCCTGCTGACCCTGCCCCTGCTGCCCCTGCTGCCCCTGCTGCCCTTGCACCTGAATTTGCTGGTATGATGAAACCTGGCCCTGCTGCTGCTGCAGGCCCTGATTCTGGGCTCCTCGGTAGGAGGTGACCCCGCCCGCCTGCTGCTGGCCGCCGTAGGTCAGCCCCAGGCCCTGGGCCCCCTGGTAGGAGGTGACGCCCTGGGCCCCGAGCAGCAGCTGGTACGAGGTGATGCTGCCCTGCTGCTGCTGCTGCGGGCCCTGGGCCCCCACCGGCCTGGCGGGGATCATCATGTGGAACTGCTCGTGCACCTCCCCCGGCCGGTACGAGCTCGGCCCTTGCTGCCCTTGGCCCGGGGCCAGGGCCAGGGCCGGGGACGGGCCCTGGTAGGATGTTGGGGCGGGGCCCTGGTAGGAGGTCGGGGCAGGGGCAGGCGCCTGGCGGGCGGCAGGAGGGAAACACGGGGGCGTGACGGAGGGCCTTGAGGGAGGTCGGGCCACAGACCGTGGGGGCAGGAGCGGGGGCGGGGGCTGGTGCCTGAGGGGGCTGGTAGCTGGATGGGGCCGGGGCCACGGGGCCGCCTGGGTGCGCGGGGAGATGTCAGAGGTGAGCGCGCCGCCCCAAGGAGGGAGAACAGGGAAGGGAGAAGGGAATGGGGGCGACGGGGCGATGGGGCGATGGGCCGGACCGGGCAGGGCGTACGAAGTGAGGGGCGGGCGAGTCGGGACGGGCGCCGGCGATGTGGGCACGGGGCCCTCCTGCTGCATCCCGAGGCCCAAGTAGGCCGCGCCCGCCACCAGGGCGCCCCCTGGAAGGCGCGAGTGGTGTGCCGAAATGGTTAGAGCGAGCGTGAGGGTGCCGATCGGGGGCTCGAGCTCGGTGAGGCTGTGGGGTGCGGCGGCCGAGTGCAGCTGGGTGTGGATGCGGGGCGGACCTGCGTGATCGCGGAACGGCCTTGGGCCGGCATACGAGCCGGCGGGGGCTGGCAGCTGAGGCGCGGCGGTCTCGCCCCAGCGGCCCACCGGAGAGGGGGCCGGGAAGGGGCTCGGCGGGGCCCCGGCCTGGCTGCCCCACATGGCCAGCTCCTCCGAGAAGGCCGGCCTGAGGCCGCCCTCCGTGGCGAAGAGCCGGAGCGCCCCGCCGCCCGCCAGGGGCACCTCGCCCCGGTTGGTCCGCAGCGACTGGCTGCCCTCGCCCTCGTCGACGCCCCCGGCCAGTGGGGACCGCGACCTCCCCAGCGGGACCGGGAGGGGGAGCGACCGCGGCCCGGGGTCCGGGGGGGTGCCGCTGCCCGATCCGTTGCCGCCGCCGGTCGCGGGGTTGCTCCGGGTGCTGCCAGGCCCGCCCCCGATGGGGGGCGAGTGCCGATGGGTGCGCCCCCGCACACGGGCCGGGGAGGCGGCAACAGGCGAAGCAGTGGGGCCCTGCGGGGAAGTGGAAGCTCGAGGGACCCCGGTGGCGGGGGCCGGCTGCTGCTGCTGCTGCTGCTGCTGCTCGGGAACGCGTGTGGCCATGGTTTGGGGCCCGCAGGGCGCCGCGCCACCCGCGCGGGCCTGGGCCTGCCCTCGGAAGGGGAGCAGGTCCGAGTGGACGAAGACCTCCCGCCGGCCCAGCTGGTGCACCTCGCGCCCGAAGTCCTGCCCAGGCGGGGGAAGCGGCGGCAGGGACGGGGGACGATCAGTCGCCGACACGCCCAAAGCAAACTCCGGCTGGACCGGCGGGGACGCGCGACGTGGCGTCTCGGTAAGGACAGGAGGGGAGGAGGGGAGGAGGGCCGGAGGGCGGCGGACCTTCTTGACGAACTGCTTGACGGCGACGCCGAGGGCGTACTGCTCGATGCAGAAGCAGCTCCCCGGGAAGTTCGGGGCGGGATCCTCGAAGTGGCTGAAGGGCTCTGGCTCCAGCCAATCGCGCCAAATACGCTGCGGGCCCCGGCCAGACCGGAGGGAACGGTCAGTCAGCAGCTGGGCGGAGGACAGGCGGACGGACCTCCCAGAGGTCGAAAAACTCGGAGATGATGGACGACCGGAACATCATGAAGCAGGCCTGAGGCACCCAGCTGCGCACACCCACATGTGCCCCGGTGAGATCCACACGTGGCACCCAGGCCAGGCGGGGGTGGAGGAGGGGGGGATTGACCGACCAGGCAGGGCCGGTTGGGACGCACTGGCGCTCAAGATGGGTGATGGACAAGTATCGAGCCACGAATTCCGGGTCTTGGTTGACATGATCCGGAGTCAACGCCATGTTGGCCCCACTCGCCACAAAAGACTCGATGAGCGTCTCAAGTCCGGAAAGCTGATTGCCATTGAAGTGCATTTTTGACAATTTAGCCGAGGAACCAGCCCAACACAGACCACAGCAGTGTCAGAGTCCATCCAAATGACGGGGTCGAATTCTGATGGAACAGTGGAGGGTGAAGTTGTGAGGAGATGCAAACAATCGCGGACCATCAGCAAATTTCTTGATGTCAAGTTTGTACTGCGTTGGATTGCCTCCAGGAAAGTGCACTGTTGCGTTCCGGAAGTGAATCGATGGTCGTGGTGCGTCGGCATCTTCGTTTGTCAGCAGGGATGCCAAAATCGAGTCACGTACACCGGAAGGAGCTCCAGGAAGAAGCAAAATACCAATTGGAAGGTGTGGTGATTTGGAAATTAAACTTTTCACGGCATTGAGTGTCATCTGGAAGTCTGTCGATGAAAAAGCGAATAATAAAAAAAGCAAGGTTCATAGGGATTGAGCAAACATTGTTCTGAGCCATCAACTAGGAAGCAAACAATCGGCTTCGATGCACTGGAGGAAGCCATGGCCGCCGACTTCGAGTTGACACGTCGCCTCGAGCGCCCACGCGACCAGCCGCTGTTTGAGCGGTTTTTCGTCCGGTTTTGGATTCTGAATGCGAGCGCGCCTGGAAGAGCCCCGAATAAATTTCCGAGTCCATCGGAAGCGAGAAAATAGGAGACACACTCCAAAAAAGAAATACTTACAAGCAGAGGGCAGGTATCATCGCGTATCAACACGGCAACGGGGCTTGCGATACGCAGACCCTGGAGCAGCTGATGGCGAGGATTTATCAACATGGCTGACCGTCGATATCAATCCAGTTCACACTCCAACAAGATTGCAATGGTGCAGGGCTGTTTGTGAGAATGCTTTGAATAAGCCATTCTTTCCGAACCACGGGCACGCGCGACCTCGGTGGACTGGTCTCCATCAATGCTCCGCAAACCTGTTGGTGAAGGGGGGTTCCTGCCTCCCAAACCCCTGGGTTGCAGCTCTCGGCGGAGATGGCGAGCACAAGCACATGGTTGAAGTGGGGCGCCGGTGGGTGCTGTGTGATGTTGAGGCGACCCGGGAGCAGAGACGCGCCCGCAATCGTGGCCAGTGTCGCCCATTGGCGCCAGTCCTCAGCCCCTCCGGCGGCCCCAGGAGCGGCAGGGGCGGAGGCATCGCACAGGCCCGCCTCGGTACACATGACCAGGCCCGTGCCCGCCAGAAGGCGCCGCTCCATGGCCAGGGGTTGATTGCCGCCGAGGGACCCGCCGCCAGGGGGGGCGAGGGGCGCCAGACAGGTGGCGAGGAGGTCCGTCCCCCGGGGCAGCAGCCACCCCCCGGTGGGCTCGCCGGGGTGACCCGTCAGAGGGAGCAGGGCGCCCGCCTGGGCGCACCGGTGGACCCACCGCGGGTCGACGGGCCACACCCCGGCCGCCAGGCAGGCCAGGTAGCGCACCGTCCGCCGCGGCCGGTCGGCCAGGGCAACACAGAACTCCCCGGGCTCCGGGCAGGGGCATTCGAAAGGCAGCCGGTCGGGTCGCATAAACAGCCCCCCGTGCCGCTTGATGCAGTGGACCAGGGCTGCCCCGTATGGCAGATCGCCCGGAGCGGCCACAGCCAGCCATGGAGGAGAAAAAGAAGGCCCAGGGTGAGCCCGGGTGGCCAGGAGGTGAAGGCGAGGGGTGAGTCCGGGTGGCCCAAGGGAGGGGAGAGGGGCGGACCCTCGGACTGGTCGCGGGAGTGGGACTGCAGGCTGGCCAGGGCGAAGCGTATCCCCCGAAAAATGGCGATGGCCTCACTCGGTGGCGCCCGCGGGGAGGTCGGCTGCTGCTGGTGCGAGCCAAGCCCCGATGGGGGCGGCGATGGGGGCGGCGATCGCGGCGACGAGGGCGGGGCGGGGGGGCACGGGTCAGCAGGAGGCGACGAGGGCAGCGAAGGGCGCTGCTCGGGCTGAGGGTCCGAGGGCGCCACTGCAGCAGTGGCAGGCGGCAGCGGCAGCGGCGGCGGCGGCGGCGGCGGCGGCGGCGGTGGCGGCGGCGGCAAGGCTCGTGGCGGGAGATCGGGTGGGGCGACGGCAAGGGCACGGGATGCTGCAGCAGGACCGAGGGGACGGACATCATTCGAGGGCGCCGTCGGGTGGGGGTCCGTCTCGGCTGGCGGTGCCGCTGCCGCGGGACCTCCCGGGGGGACGGGTGCCTCCGGTGCGGGGGGGCTGTCGGCTGGGGGGACGAGCGGCGCGGGCGAGGCGGTCGTGGGCGGGTGCAACGACTCGTCGAGCGTCAGCCTCGCCGAGGCCGACGAGTCCGTCCGGGGGCACCGCCCCACAGGTGGAGGGGGCGGAGGGGGCGGAGGGGGCGGAGGGGGAGGCGATGAAGACTGGGTCCCGGCCTCCACGAAGGGGGCTGGCTGGGTATGCGGCACCGCCACCTCGGCGGGGATGGGAGCCCCCTCTGGGGCCACGCCCGGAGCCGACCCGTCCATCGGGGGGATGGCAGGCCCAGCAGCCGAGGACACCACCGCCAGACGGGCGGCAGGCGGGGCTGGGGATGAGGGCGGGGGCGGGTCGCCCGTGGGCGGGGCGGTGGAAGCCCGTGCTTCGGTGCCGCCGGCCCTGTCGGGGTCTGCTGGCGGGGGGCCGGAGGGCGGTCCCTCGGTCGCCTCACCGGGGAACGGCCGGGCTGGGACTGCCTCGGCGAGGGGCTGCGGGCCGTCATCGGGCTCGGTCGCTTGGCCGGGGAGGGGCTGCGGGCCGTCATCGGGCTCAGTCGCTTCGCCGAGGAGGGGCTGCGGGCCGTCATCGGGCTCGGGGAGCAGAGTGGCCGGCACCACAAGCGGCCCCTCCGACCTGCCATCGGCCGGCGGCGGGCTCTCGGCCAGCGCAAGTCCGGGCTGGCCCGCACAGCCTGCACGCGGCGTCTGGGGCGGCTGCGGCGGTTGGGTGGGAGCGCCCGCAGCGTCGGGTTCCAGGGTGCCCGGAACCAGGTCCATGCCGCACGGGTCCGCGCCCTCATCCCCGCCCGGGTCCATGCCCAGGGTGCCCGGGACCCAGTCCAGGCCCTCATTCGCGCCCAGGGTGCCCGGGATCAGGTCAGGGTCGGCGGCTGGTTCTTCCCGGGATGCGGCCGCTGGGGCCGCAGGAGGAGGGGTGGCATGGGCGTCACGGGCAGCAGCATGGGAGGAGTGGTCCCCATCGGCATCATCGCAGATGGTCGCCTCGAGGGCCATCGGGGCCGCGAGCGAGTCAGCAACCAGCGTCGCCTCGCACAGGGCCGGGGCCGGGGCCGGGGCCGGGGCCGGGGCCGGGGCCGGGGCCGGGGCCGGGGCGGAAGGATGAGACACTTGAGGAGCCGTCGCCGGGTCGCCTGGGGGGTGCAGCAGCCGGTCGCAGGTGGGCTGAGAAGATAGGGCGCTGCCGCCGGGCAGGGGCGGTAGAGCCAGCTCATCGGGCAGGCCGGGTGGTCGTGTTTGGGGTTGGGTTTGGGTTTGGGGGCGCCGCCAAGGGGCCGAGGGCGGCGCCGGGGCATCTTGGGTGGGGCCCGCCGGGCCAGCGCACGGCCCCGCCAGCGGGCTGGTGACCTGGTCGGGTGGCCCATCCCCACCCCCGCCGTGCGCGCTCCCATGCGCGCCCCCATCCTCCGCGGCGGTGGTGGGGCCGTACGAGGACGGGCCGGGTGGCGGCGGCGAGGCGGACCGGGCGGCGGCGAGGGGCGACAGGGGGCCCGTCAGGCTCCGCTCCCGCCCACCACCCGGCCGCACCGCCACCACCGGGCGGCAGGCTATGTGCTGCTGCTGCTGCGGAGGAGGAGGAGTCGGGGACTGCGCCGACGCGCCGACGAGCAGCTGCCGCGCCCGATGTGCTTGCGATGGTGTTGGTGATGGCTGTGGTGGTGGCGTTGGGACGGCGGGCCGGCTGGGCTGCCCGCTCTCCGCAAGAAGCGGCTCGGGGCTGTCCGCTCGGGGGCGCATCCGACGGGGGGGCGAGCCGGCATGGACGTGCGGGCAGGGAGGGTCCCCGGGGCCGGCAGGGTCAGGGCGGGCGGGAGGCCCATCGCCGGCCGCGGCGTCTGCTGGTGGTGGGTCGTCGGCGGGGCGGGGGTGCCGTGCGGGCAGCAGCGCAGCCGGTTGGAGTTGGAGGAGGGGCTGCGAGGCGGAGGGGGGCCGCGCGGGGGGGAAGGGGCTGGGGGCCACCGCGAGGACCAGCGGCCGGGGCCGCACCAGGAGGGGCGACAGGGGAGGCCGAAGGCGGCCGGGGGCTTCAAGTGGGGCCGAGCTGGCCGCGGCGGGCGTGATGGCCGGCACCCGGGCTCCCGAATCCCCCGGGGTGATGCGGCCGTCATGGCCGTGGCTTTCACTCTGGCCCTGGCCTTGCTGGATGTCGTGGGGGCTGGCGGGCAGCTGTTGTTGGTCCGGGCCGCTCTCTGGGGGCTCATCGCTGAGGGTGGCCGGCACCTCGTCCAGGGCCGCCGCGGGCTGCTGCTGCGTCTGGTGGTGGGCCTGGGCCAGCCGGGCCGCCCAAAGCGAGGAGACCTTGTTGGGCTCCCCGCCCCCCCCAGCCAGCTGTTGCTGCCCCGGTTGCAGCCCCGAGGGCGGGTCCGACGGGTCGAGCGGGTCCCGGGGGGCCGGGGGTCGCAGGGGGCGCTGACTGCCCCACTCGGGGGGCGCCGGCCCCGGGGGTGACGAGGCCGACGATGGCGGCGAGCCGATCAGGCCGCCCGCTGGCGGGTGTCCGGGGGGCAAGGGCGGGGGCACCGCCCAGGCCTGGTCAAAGAGGCTGTCGGGCTGGTCCTCCTCACAGATGCGCCCCTCGGCCTCCCGCCGGGCCGCCTCGACCTCCTGCCGCAGGTGGCTCAGCAGCAGCGCGCTCCGGAGGGGCCGGGGCTGGTCCCGGGCCAGAGCGGGGGCCGGAGCGGGTGGGGGATCCGCGTATGGCTCCAGCCTCGGCGCGGCTCCGGACGTGGGCAGGGGCAGGGGCAGCGGGGATGCCGAGGCTGGGGCCTCGGCGAAGCTGCGGGGCAGAGCAGACAAAGGCCATGCCAAACAAAGGCCATGCCAAACAAAGGCCATGCCAAACAAAGGCCATATCAGTTGCGGCCCGCAGGGAAGGGCCCGGGGGAGAAGGCAGGATGGCCGCTGGGCGGTGGCAGACCGGACGCGCCTCAGGGGCGGGAGCCTGAGGGCCTGCGAGATGCCGCCCGAGCCCACGAAGCCGCCGCTGCTGGCCGTCGTGACCCCCTCCCCCTCGGGACCGCCGCCCCCCGTCCCCCCATCGGCGAGAGAGTGCTGTGAGAGTGACGGCGGCCCACGCCCCAGAGCGGCTGGGAGCTGCGGCTGGGTGATTGGGGGTGGCTGATGCTGATGTGCCGCCGAGACGGCGGCGGTGGCAGGGGAGAAGGAGAAGGCGATGGCGGCCCCCGGGGCAGCGGCGGCTGTGGCGGCGGCAGGAGCGCCTGCGCTTGAGATCGCTGTGGTGAGGGTGGCATCCGTGGCGGCGGGCACAGTCGGGGCAGCGGGCGGTGGCAAGGTGGCGGGGCGCTGACGGCCCTTGAGCTGCCTGACGAGCCCTTCGCACAGTCGGACCCGCCCGCTCCCGTCGCCCCCGCTGGGCGCCGCTGCCGCTGGTGACAGTGAGGGGGTCGGCGGGTCCGGCTCGCCGGGCTGCGTCTCTGGGCAGGTCTCCTCGCATCCGGAGCGGGGCGAGGGCGAGGCGGGCGGGGACATGGGCACGTGGATCACCTCGGTGGGTAGAGGGGGGACGAAGGGAGGCGGGCCGGGCGGAGGGGGCGGATGAGGGGGCTGAGGAGGGGGCGCGGCCTCGGGGAAGCTCTCCCAGAGCTGCTGCGTGTGGCCGTCCGGCTCGTCGCCATCCCGGGGCTCGGTTTGGGTCTGGGTTTCGGTTTCGTCGGGCCCCATCCTGAGCGGTCCCATGGCGGGCCCCGGTGGGGGCTGCGGAGCGGCGGCATCGGCACGGGCGGCGCGGCGGCTGGCGTAGTCGGCCAGCAGGCGGGCCCGGGTGGCCTCGAGGGCCCCCTCGGCAGGCAGCCCGCCAGCCGGCGGCTCCTGCTGGCCCATCGGGTCGCCCTGGAGGACCGGCGGGAACTCTTCCACGAAGTGGGAGTGCAGCGGCTCCTCACCCGGGGTGGCCCCGATGGTCGTGGGCGAGTCGGCGGGCGGGGAGCAGAATGGGTTGATGTGGCCTTGCGATGCGGGGCTGTCAGAATGTGTGACAACATGTTGTTTCGCTGCTTTTTGTGATGGCGGCGGTGGACAGTCGGAGGCCCCTCCCCGAAGAAGAGACGGGGGTGTTCGGCGATGATTGAAAAGGGTCGCGAGAAAGTCTGCGCTGCCCTCTGATGGTTCGTGACTCATGGCAGAAGAAGAACAGCAACTCTGTTTCAAAAAGAGGGAGAAATACGGAGGGGGCAGGAGGTTTGAAAATTTGACGGCTTTCGCATCCCCTCTGGTTGGTGCCGCATGTGCAGGGGCGCCCGCTCGGGCCGCCGCGGAACCACGAGCTAACACAATGAAAACAACATCGCCACCAGCCACGGGCCTCGAGGCTACAGGACTTTCGCAAGTTATTTTCTCGAGCTGGACCCTGGACGAGAAGCTTCAGGCCAAGATTCGCTTTCTTTTCTTCGTCTCTGTCATGCTGTTCGCCGCCTTCCTGGCGTTCCTCTACCTCCAACTACAAGGGATCCTCAATCTGCGCTGGGTGACCCTGTTTTTGCCGCTCTGGACGCAGTGCCTGCTCTGGCTGCTTGCCTCGGGGTTCGTCTTCCAGGGGGTCGACGAGCCCTTCCGGGGCGGGGGCGAGTCGCGCGCCTCGGTCATCGTGCACCTCCAGATGGCCGGGACGAGCATCCTGTTCTTCGTGCCGACCCTGGCCTTCGAGCTGCTCCTGGCCATGCGCCTCGACGGGGCCCTGACCATCACCTACCTGCTGGTGGTGGTGCCGCTCATCTTCGGGGCCACCTCGGTGCTCGTCTTCCTGGTGAGCCTCATCATCCTCCGCTCGCGCCGCGCCGCCGTGCCCGGCCCGCATCGGCTCTCGCCCCTCTTCTTCCCGGGGGCCTCGCTGGTGCTGGTCTGCTGCCTGCTCTTCATCGCCTTCGCGGTGCTGCTGGCCCTGCGCATCGACCAGCAGGAGCGCCGCCCCGGGCCCGAGGGGCCGCTGCTCTCCTGGTGGGTGGTCCTGGGCCCGCTCTTCGGGATCGCCCTGGTCTACTTGGCCCTGACCGTGGTCGCCCTGGTCGCCTGGTGGGGCCGCCCCGACCGCCGGCGGACCCTGGCCCTCATGGCGGCCGGCAACTGGCTCTCCATCAGCCTGGTCAGTTGACGCCCCCTCCTCGCCCTCCCGCCAGTACCACAGCTTCGCACACAGCCGCCCATTCACCCGCGTCCCTCTCTCTCTCTCTGCACCCGCGCACGCGCACCCAGGTCAACCTGGCCCTCGTGCTGGCCGACCCGGCCGAGCCGCTGCTCGGGGTCTTCCTGCCCGCCTTCATCGGCTTCGGGCTGGTCTTCACTCTGCGCGCGTACTCCTCCGTCCGCGACTGGCTCCGCACCTCCCCCTCGGGCCCCACGGCCCCGGCGCTGGGGCCAGCCCCGCCAAGCGGCGACCCGCAGCAGACGCCGCCCGCGATCGGCTCGTCCGAGGCATCTGGGCCGACCAGGGCCACAGGGCGGGTCGAGGGGGGTCTCATCGACGAAGTGGATGGCGGCCTTCGACTGCCGCCCCCGCCCCCCTCGGCCATGGGGGCGGCCATGCTCCCGGTCGCAGGGGCCCACCGGCCGCCCGCACTGCCCAGACGAGGGACCGCGGGGAGCAGCATGCCCGACCTCAGCCGAGCGTACGATGCCCCCCTGGAGGGCACGCTCTCCCGCTCTACATCCGCCACTTGGTCGTCAGCCTCCTCGGGCTCCCCGCGGGACGCGCGGCATGGGGGCAGCAGAGACGGCCAAGAGCACGGCGATGAGGAGGAGGATGCGTGGTCAGACTGCTCGGGCTGCCTCCATTGCCCCATTTGTGCCGCCGCCGCCGCCGCCGCCGCCGCCGCCGCCGCCGCCGCCGCCGCCGCCGAGACAACGGCGCACCTGCCCGTGTCTGCCGCCGCCAGATCGCCGTGAAGACCAAGACCGACCGGCACCTTCCTGGTGCCGCTCGGGTGTCGGGCACGACCGCTCTGGTGCCTGACACGACCGCTCAGGTGTCGGGCACGACCGCTCAGGTGTCGGGCACGACCGCTCAGGTGTCGGGCACGACCGCTCAGGTGTCGGGCACGACCGGATCCCCGGGCAGCCGTGGCAGCCCAATTCCCGCCGCCTCGGCCCACACGTCTCTTCGAGCAGCCGTGACCAGGCGTCGCCGCCCACTGCCGCTTCGGCGCCTGCAGCGCTCTTCAGAATCCCAGAGCGCATCACCTGGCACTCCCCGGGCCTGCCGCCCACCGCCCAGCGTTTGGCTTTAGAACCCAGCTCAGTCCACCATGTCAACCCCCCTTCCCCGACTTCTCGCGCTCCCCCCCGAGTTGATCGAGGCCATTCTGCTGTCTTGCCACCGTAACACTCTGCTCATCGCGGCGACATCAGTGTGCCGGCCCTTGTCCACACTATGTATGAGCATGCGCATGTCGAATTCCATCTGGCGCGCTTTTTGTCCCTCAGAATCTTTAATAACACCCCTTCGGCCTTTCGAAATGCTCCGTAAGCTTCGCCAAAGGCATACTTGCTACACAACCAAATTTTGGATGATTTATGTCTATCCCGAGCGCATCATCATTTATAACAAGATCCAACCTGGGACAATCGTTATGCTTCAAGACTTTGCTGAGGAAGAAAAACGGGGGGCGCTGGTTGTCCAAACTCAAGCGGTGGTAGATCAAAAAGAACGGCATTCACCCGGCTGTGTCTTCCGTTTCGGGCCGAACAGCTGCGTCCGCATCCGGGGGCACATCAACCTGCCCGACCACTCAGCACTACTCTTTCCCAAAGTGGACAACCTGTCTCGCTCGATCATGTCTGAATCCCCCAGGCGGGTAGCCCCTAATGACGATCAGGCAGGTGGCCGCCGGGGAACCCCGTCTTTCAGGTCGGGTGCGAGCGGGGTTCGCAGATCTGGGCAGCCAGCAGGGCCTGCCCGATCTATTGGACGGCCAATTGGGGTCCGGGATCCCTCCCCATCCCCCGTTCCCCTCGTCGCCAATCCGGTTTCGATGCTCACTGCGAACACCCTCTTGCAGTGAACAACGGCTGGGCCACCCTGCGGTGGAAGGGCCGCGAGCGTGCCTTCCCCGAGACCGAGCCCGTGCCTGGGGGCCAGACCATCTTCGCCGGGCAGCCGATCGTCGCGGCCCGCCTGCTGCCCCCCGGGGCCGACTACGACCTGGGTCTCGCGGCCGAGAACCCCCAGGGGCCCCTCGCCTGGTGTGGGGCCCTGCCTACGCCCAATGATCGTCTGCAAATATGCGCTGCAGCCTCCTCCTTCTCCCCCTCCCCATCAGGGACACGTGCGCGCAGAGCCGGATGTGGCCACCACAATCATCTGCTCTTGTTCATGGCGCGGGTGGTTTGTGTCCATGGGGGGGGGGGGGGGGGGGGCAGCGTGGTGGCTGAAGGGGCCCCGGGCCGCCCCCGTGGTCGTGCCGGGCCGGGTGCCCGAGATGCCGATCGAATATTGCACAGTCCTCTGAGGACCATCGCCCACTTTTCTGCCCCTCTGGCCCGTCCCGGCCCAACATGGATGGATGTGGGCGGGGGATCTTTGCTTGCCGGGGCGACCCCAAGGCGCGACCTGTACAAAAAGGGAATCTCGACATTTGGTGGTGATGATCGGGGAAGGGCGAGATGTCTGGGGGGGCAGCGTGCTAGCCCCCCTCGAGCCGGCTGGCGCCTGGGGCGGCCCCGGCACACTCGACCAGTAGGCGGCCAAAGCGGTCGCGGGCCTGGTTGAGGAGGCCCGGCGGCTGGGGCCACTGCTCCAGGACCACCGACCCCCGGAGCCGGCGCGCCACCAGCCGCCTGGCGAGGCCCCGCGCCCCGGCCTCGTTGCGGCCGGCGGGGCCGGTGAAGAAGGGCAGGTGGGTGTCGGCGTCGCCCCAGTTCTCGTGCAGGTGGATGTGCACCAGGGGCACCAGCCGCCCGTCGAGCTGGTCCACGAAGCGCAGGTAGTCGTTGCGGCAGGTGGGGCTCAGGTTGGCATGGCCCACGTCGAGGCTGCGACCAGCCAACCGGGTGAGCGAAGTGGGGGCGGGGGGAGGGGCGGCGCCGACCACATGCCCACATGCCCCATGGGGAGGGCCGGGTCTGCCGAAAGCGTACCGAAGAGCTCGTTGAAGTCCTGGGGCGTCTGGGACCGGGTGTTCTCGATGGCCAGCTGCAAGCCCGCCTCGGCCGTGGCCCGCACGAGGGGCTTCACGGCCTCGGCGAAGGCCGCCACGCCACGGTCGTCGCAAAAATGGGTGTTCAAGAGAACTGCGCCAATATCGCGAGCCAGTTGAATATCCTCCTGGAGCATCTGCATTCCGTTGGGGAGAAGTGGATTCGCCGCAATACGGGCATGAACAGTGAGCCGCATGTGTGCGGTAGCTGCGAGATCCCGAATTTGTTGACGATGTGCCAGGGAAATGTCACCTGTATCCCATCCCGAATGCTCTTTTTTGTCGGGAAACCACTCAAAGCTCGCGAAGTGTTGAGCCAAGGCATACTCAAACGGCTCCATCAAATTTGGACAAGTGTGCGCGGACTGATTGCCAATGTACACCAATGGCTTCAGTGCAGGCCCAGCTGTGTCCATCAAACCAATTCGCCCCGATAAACGGTCGGCAGAGAGCCTGCAAGACCTCGGTTGACACGCCCTGAAAAGCAACAATGCGCCTTTCTTCTGTGCTGCTTTTGGTTTCCCTGCTCGCTTCTGCGGTCCTCGCCGATAACAGCTGGACCTTTATGGATTTTGTGACCCGGTGGACTGGCACTGCCTGCGTCCAGAATCCCCAATTTTCGATGAATAGCGGGAACGTTCCTCGTGGTGTTGCCAATTTCACCATCCACGGCTCTTGGCCCGATCGGGACGATGGTACTTGGCCCGCCTTCTGCAACGACAGCTATCCGTTCAGCTGGTCTGTCCCTGTCTGGTCCAGATTTCTTTCACTCTGCAAATTGTTATCGGATCCACTTGGCGCATTCCAGGAACCAGATTGCTGACCTCAAGCCCCAACTCGACCTCAACTGGCCCTCTTTCAATGGGCCTAACGCCGATTTCTACACCCACGAGTGGAACAAGCACGGGACCTGCGCCCTTAACGTTGCTAAGGACGAGCATGATTATTTCCAGCGGACTCTGGCCTTGAACAGCCGGTACGATCTTTCGGTCTGTGTCTGAATCACCTTCATTAGTTTTTATTTTTTGGATAGGCCGCTCTTGCCCGTGCTGGCTTTGTTCCCTCTACTACAAATACTTACAACGTCAACGACATGACGGCCGCCATTTCCAAGGCCATTGGAAAGACCGCTGCCATTCAGTGCGCAAGTCTGTGTTTTTCGTGGGTTTTACCCTTGCTCACCGATTCCGGTAGACGTCAACAAGAAGCTTTATTTCCTGGCTGTTCATATTTGCTTGGATAAGAACTTCCAGGTCTGCTTCCTCTCCGTTTCATCACATTTGATCATCTTTTTACCCCTGCAGCCGATGAACTGCCCTGCCTTTGTGGTGAAGGACTGCCAGCAGGGGTGCTACGTTTCCACTGCCATGATGCCTCCTGTGACCGATTCTTGCTACCGATAGAGCGCGTCATCGCCCAGGAGGGGCCAATAACTCGCCCTTCCCTTGCCTCCCCTCACCCGTGCCAGCCAGCCGTCTCCGGTTGAGAACATTTTCCGCTTGTGTGTGGTTTTTTGTTTGTTGTTGTTGTTCCCGCTGGGCCGCTGTGCTGGCTCCTTCCTCCCTCCTGGGTTGGAGCTTCGTCTTTTGTCTCCCCTCCCCCCTGCCCCACCCGGTTCGGGTGGCCTTTTTTTTGACCGTGTGGCTCCGGGTCCGGTCGGATGGCCCTCCGTCCGGCCCGAGCGGCCCGAGGCGGCTCCGAGCCCCTCGTGGCGCTGTGTTGTCTCGTCCTGCCTTTGTTGTCTCGGCTCTCGCCTTTCTCTTCCTGCATATGTAGCTCCCGCACCCGCGTGCGGGCCCCAATAATAACAACAGCCCATCCACCAGACCGCCTTTGGTCTTTGGCCGCAACCGGAGGAGGGAGGGACGGGACACGGGCATGGCCGGCCCCGGGGATCAAACAAACAGCCTCACCACACCACCACAGACACACGAAATGCAGAAACCGGCCCAGGAGCCCGGCGCGGCTCGGACCGGGAGTGAAGAGCGAAATGCAGAAACGGCACGCCGTCATCATGGGAGGAGGGGACGAAAGAGCGCATGGGCGGTGGGACAGGCTCGCTGCCCCACGTGGCGACGAGACGACACGGAGAGGAAGCCCAAGCGCCGACACCACCGACACACCGACACACCGACACACCGACACACCGACACACCGACACCCGGATGAATGACACGGCACACAAGACGAGACACCGCGACACGGACGCCAACGCCTGCGCCGAACCAAGGGCAGTCGCTCTCATGGCGCGCCCGCCAGAGCGGGGGCCGGGGCGCCTGCCGGGGCGCATGGCCGGACCCGGATGAGCTGCGGCGAGCCGCGGGGGTCGTCGGTGGGGTAGGGGCACGCCTCCGAATCGCCGCCCCCCGCCGTGGCTGCGCTGCTGAGCTCGCTGGGGGCCGCGCTCGCCCGCAGGAAGCCCCGCCCGCCCGCTGGCTGCTGCTGCTGCTGCTGCTGCTGCTGCTGCTGCTGCGAGGGCGGAGGGTTCGCCAGCGATGATGAAGAGGCCGCCGGGACACCTTCCGTCTGCTGCTGCTGGCCGAGAGACTGGGGGGCCGCAGTTGTTGCGGGGGGCCCGGTCGGGGGCTGCTGGGCGCGAGCCTGCAGGGGCCGGTCCTCCTCGGGCAGTGCGTCCATGAAGCGGCCCCCGGGCCCCAAGGCCAGGGGCGGCACGGGGACGGGGGCCTGCATGTGGCCCGGCAGGCCAGGTGGCACGGGGCCCGGAGCAGGGGCATGGGCAGGGGCACCGGGCGGGGTGTCCGCGGAGGATTCGGGGGCGGAGGCCACCTGCATGCCCTCGGGGGGCGTGGGGATGGCGATGGACCAGGAGCCGCTCGAGGCCGAGAGGCGCGGGTCGTCCCGTGAGGCCGCCGCCGCCACGGCCGCCGCAGCGCCGAGCGGCACCGAGGGGGCCCCAGACGACCCACCAGGCGCGGCCGAGGCCGAGGCCGGGGCTGAGGGGGATCGCGGCGAGGACGAGGAGGAGGCGCTGGTGGCGGAGCTGCCGCTCGGGCAGCGGCACGAGTCCCGTTGGCGGTGCTGGTGATGGTGCTGGTGCTGGTGCTGGTGATGATGGTGATGATGGGGATGACGATGATGGTGATGGGGGCGGCTGTAATGTCGAGGACGATGCTGGCTGTGGGGGCGGCGCGCAGGGCTGCGCCGGGCGGGGGAGCGGGAGCCCCCCAAGGGCGAGGGCTGGGCCGGTGTGGGGACGGGCGACGAGCGGCGGCGGGGCTCAGCGGCCCCCGGGGGGTTCGGCGGGACGGAGGGCGACCGCGAGAGGGAGGCCGTCGGGTCCTCGCGACGTGTGCTCATACCCCGGGGCGCCCTCCTGGGACCCAGCGGCCCGCCCGATGAGGGGCCGTGGTCGTGGCGCCCCGGTGGAGAGGAAGAGGAGGCCCGTCGGCCGGCCCCTCCTCGGGCCCTGGACACGCTGCTCTTGGCTCTGGCCCTGGCCCTGGCCTTGGATCCGCTCGTTTTGCGGCGCCTGTGCATCCGGGGCGGGCCGGGCGGGGCCGGCGGGGCCGATGCATGGCAGGGAGGCGGGTGCCAGGGCTCGAAGGGCGGCTGCAGGTGCGCCAGGGGCGTCGCCGCCCGGCGGGGCGCCTCGAGGGGGCGGCGGGGGGTCGTCCGCCGATGCGCGGGCAGCCGAGTGGCCACCCTTCCGGGCGAGGTGGCCGGTGCGAAGAGCAGGGGGACACGGGGCGGGGGCGGGGGCGGGGGCGGGGGCGGGGTCCGAGCGGTGAGCGGCCGGACGGTCAGCGGGCCTGCCGTGGGAGGCCCAGGCGGGGCGGGAGCGGCCTGGACCACAGGCGCCACCTCCGGCTGGCCGCCCACCGCGGGCGCGGCCTGCGGGGCGAGGATCGGGGCGCACGTGGAGAGGACCTGACGCGGCTGGGGCAGCCGGGGGACGGCCAGCCGTGGCGGCGGAAGGGCGGCGGGGGGCCTCGGCTGGGCCCGTCCCAAGGGGGTGGCGGGTGGCGGGGGCCCGTCCAGGAATCGCAGCCGGAATGTGATCTCGGCTGCCCCGCACGGCTGGTTGTGGCCATCGTGCAGCGGGAGGGCCCCCTCCCTGATCCACCCGCCCCGATTGGCCAGCACTGCCGCGGCGGGGTAGGCGTGGCTGCCAAGCAAACGAACGCGATGACTCGCCGGCTTCAGATCGCCAAACATAAAAAAGAGCGAGCGTCCTTCGGAGAGCGCTTTCAGATCCTCTGCGCCGTCAGGCCAGCGGTCAGAACCGAATGCAAGCCAGACGGCAGACCCCACACAGCCTCGAATACGCACGACTTTCCTCGTTCGAAATCAATAGTAAAATAAGGCGAATCAACAGCCGGATCCCTTGCCGGAGACGGTGTCACAGAAGGGTAGATGAGAATTGTGTCAAAATCGAGAAATCGAAACCCTATAACTGGTCGATCCCTCGGATACGCCTGGGGGTTTGATAAGACAACTTTTTTTACATAGACAACCAATGCTAAAATCATTCAGAAAGGCGCACCCGCGCGGCACAGCCGAGAACACCTTTGAGGGTTGTCGGCTGTTCTTGTCAAATTTGTTTCTCTCACCGGCAACAACCCGTTGTCGACCGGGCCACCCTGTTTGCGACGGCGTAACAGGGAGCATAATACACAGTGAATCATACACAATTATGGACTTCTACTCCGGTGACGGCGTGGGCTTTTCCTCCTCGATGATCCATCGTCTTCTTTGTGCGTCCTTCGTTTCTCCTTTCGATCATGGTCTCTCTCCGAGCTGGGGCTGCGGTCGTGGCTGGGGCTGCGGTCGTGGCTGGGGCTGCGGTCGTGGTTGGGGTTGGGGCTGGGGCTGCGGCTGCGGCTTTTGTGTTTGCGGTCTCTGTCCCCTCGGTGCGGAGATGGCGAGCCCGATGTGCTGGAGGCGCGGGTACGTCGGACGCGATCGCGGGGGCGCGGAGAAGCCGTCGCTGCTGCCCGTTTACGGGGTGACGAGCGGTGCTCCTCCTTGTCCCGACCCTTGTCCGTCCGCTCCTTGTCCGTCCGGTCCTTGTCCCCCCGGTCCTTGTCCCCTCGGTCCCGGTCCCCTCGGTCCCGGTCCCCCCGGTCCTTGTCCCGGTCCCCTCGGTCCCGGTCCCGGTCGGGGCTTGGGCGCCGGTCCTCACGGTCGCGCCTTTGGCGGTCCTTGAGTTCGGCCCTCTTGCGGTCGACGGCCTCCTGATCGTCACCGGCCCGGCGGGCCCCGCCGCCCACCGCCGGGGGAAGGGCCGCGGTGGCGGGGGCAGTGGCGTTGGCTCCCGTAGCCGGGCCGCCCGGGGAGGCGGGTGCTGGTTCGAGGGTGAGGCTGCTCTGCGAGGCGGGCCGTGGCCGGAAGGCCTCCACCACCTGGATCATCCGCTGGGCCAGGGCCAGGGCCGCGTCGTCCAGTTGGGGCTCCCCGGCATCCCCCGTGCCCTGGCGGGCCTTCGAGGCGCCGCCCCGCTGCTGCTGCTGGGTGGCGGCCTCGTAGCCGGCCCGCAGGTGGAGGACGTAGTCGGCGATGATCTGCTCGCGCTCCTCGGGGATCCCGTCCAGCACCCGGTAGCGCACGTCCCCCTGCGCGCCCCCAAGGACAACAAGCGGTCCAGATGATGGCGAGATGGAGTGATGGCGGGATGGATGAGCACACAACTCGGGCCGCCCGGTCGGGGCGGGCGGACGGACGGTGAGGCGGGCCCGGGCGGGGTCCCTGAGGAAGGCGGGCAGGTCGTCGAGGGGCGTGTCGGTGGCGAGGACGGTCTGGCCGGTCTCGCGGAGCAGCTGGGCCAGGTTCTGGCGGTGGTGCTCGAGCAGGTCCTGCTGGTGGGCCGCGAAGAGGGCCTCACGCCGCTCTCGCAAGGGCAGCCGCTCGTACCTACGGCCCCGCCAGCGGCCCAGCAGACAGGCCCCCGGGGGATGGTGTGGTGGGTTGTCTGTGGCGGTGGGTCGCAGGGGGCTGGCTGTGGGGGGTCGTCGCAGGGGGAATGCGGCAGGAGTGTTGTGGGGCGGACGGGGCGGTCTGGCGGATGGCCCGCTTGACGTCCTCCCAGAGGGAGGTCACCGTCACCTCGGGCCGCGACCGCAGCAGCTCCACGAAGGCCCGCTCGGCCCCCTGCAGGAGCGCGGAGAGTCCCCACCCAGGCAGTCAGGGGGGCTGCGGGGTGGGAGGGGCAGGGCGGGCCTTGGTGAGCTCGGCCAGGTGCTTGGCGAAGGCCTCCTCGCGGTCGACCTCCAGCAGGGCCTCCCGCCCAAACCGCTCGTCCCCCGCCAGCTGCCCGCGCACCTCGCGCCATGACATCTGAGGGAAAAGAAAAAAGTAAACCAAAAATGGATGACCCCTGAGGGATTTGAACCCCCAACCTATCGATCTGGAGTCGATTGCGCTGCCATTGCGCCAAGGAGTCAAGTTATAGTAACGACATGCTTTCCGCGTCCCATTGTTCCGAGGCGAGTCGGGAATCGGATGATGGATGGCGGGACCTTCTTGGCGAGGGCGGGGACCCGCTCGCGGAGGAGCTCCTCGAAGCGGGCCGTGGCCTGCTGGACGTGGACGTCGTGGCGGGCCCGTTCGATGGACTGGCTCTGGTCGGCCCGGCACTGGTGGGCACGCGCCTCCAGGGCCCGCAGGCTCTGCTCCTCCCTGGCGGCGACCCCCCCAGCGGCAGCCAAGGAGGGTGACCATCAGGTCAGCGCCGGGGGCGGGGGCTGGGGGCTGGGGGCGGGGTGCGTGCGGGCCGGGTGCGGACCGGTCCTTCTTGGCGCGCCGCTCGCGGTCGGCCTTTGCGAGGGCCGCCTGGAAGCCCCCGAAGAGCCGCTCCCGGAGCCGGGCAGGCACCCCCTGGAAGCGCTCGTCCCGCCCCGCAGCCCCAGCCGCAACCTGCCCCCCCAGACGCGAGGCCGTTGCGGACGGTCAGGGCGGGCGGGCGGATGGGCGGGCAGGCAGGCGAGAGGGGGTGGCGATGCGGCGGCGGGGGACCTCAGCCCAGCTGGTGTCGGCCGTGACGGCGTGTTCGGCCAGGAGGGCGTGGAAGTCCGCCTCGTATTCGGCCGCCTCGCGCTGCTCCTCTGCAGCCCCAAACCCACGGCCCGCCGACCCGCCCGACGATCCGACGACCAAGTCGCATGGGGAGCCATTGGAGGGGCGCCAAGGCCGGGCCCAGCAGCAGCAGGAAGGGACGACAACAGGAAGGGACGACAGTAGGAAGGGACGACAACAGGAAGGGTCGACAAAGGACCAAGTGAGTGGGTGAGGTTGGCGAGTGGGTGCATGCATCGCCGCACATGGAGCTGCGTGTGGAGCTGCCTGTGTGTGTGTGTGTGTGTGTGTGGGGGGGGGGGGGGGGGGGGGCATCTTGTCCTGTCTGGGCGTGGGGCATGGGCATGGGCTGAGGTGTGTGGTGGCGTGCGGACGGAGGTCGCGCTGCCGCCTGATGGAGGCGAGGAACTCGTTGAAGAGGCGCTCCCGCTCCCGCGGGTCGGGCAGCACCTCCCAGCGCGGGTCCCCCCCGTACTGCCATCCACAAAAGCCCACACCCGAGGGCGAGGGGCCAAGTCGACCCAGTGGTGCGAGAACCGAGAAGGAGGGCCGTGAGGGCGGTGAGGAGGGTGCCACTGGTCCGAGGAGGGGCCGGGGGGTGCCGTGCCATGGGACGGGCCTGGGCGGCCATGTCGGGGAATGTGGTGGCCTCCGCATCGATGGGGGCCGCCGCGAGCAGCTTGCGGAACTCGATCTGCCGCTCGCGGGGCGTCAGGGTCTTCTTGCGCCCCAGCGGCCCCGCCCCCGCTGCCTCGGCGCCGCCGGGTGCACCCCCCAGAGGGCCCGGCTGGGTCTGGGTCTGGGTCTGGGGCTGGGGCTGGGGCTGGGGCTGGGGCGTGGCAGATGATGGCGCGGCCGAGGCGGCGGCCTGCTCCTGCTGGCGCTCGAGGCGCCGCTGCCTGAGGAAGGCCTCGAAGAGGGGCCGCCGCTCCTGCTTGTCCACCTTGGTGAACCTGGCACCCGCAGCGCACCCCCGCACCCACACCAAAAAAGCGGCATCATTAGCACCGTGGCGACGGCACCTGGTGGGCGACGCTGCCTGGGCAGGGGCAGGGGCAGGGCAGGGGCAGGGGCAGGGGCAGGGGCAGGGGCAGGGGCAGGGGCAGGGGCAGGGGCAGGGGCGGACCGGGGGTCGACGACGAGCCTGGGGAGGATGCGGTCCCAGCTGGCGGTGGCCCGGTCGAGGGGGTCCACCCGGCACTCGGCCAGCAGCTGCCTGAAGGCCGCCTGGTCGGCCTCGCGCTGCCGGGCCCGCTCCTCCTCCTGCCCCCCTCCCCCACCCACCCGGCCCCCACCCGGCCCCCAGGAGCAACAGTCAGATGGGCCGCCGAGGCAACAGTCAGATGGGCCGCCGAGGCAACAGTCACCCCACGGGCCGCTGCCACAGGGCCCCGGTGGCACGGCCATGGGCCGCCATTGAGGAGGAGCAGGCTTCCGCCTTGACGGGCCAAGGGGCGGCGGGGACGGGGGCTGCGTGTGCGCATGAGGGGCAGACCTGGGCGCGTGCCTGTCTGGCCAGCTCCTGCTCGTGGGCGGCCTGCTGGGCGGCGGCCTCCACCTCGCGCTGCTGCCGCTGCCGCTCGGCCGCCTGGGGATCCTCGGCCGGTGGCCCCCCTTCGGCCTGCACGACCCGGGTGATGGCGATGTTGGGGGTGATGGCGATGTTGGGGGTGGTGCGATGTTGGGGGTGGTGCGATGTTGGGGGTGGTGGCGATGTTGGGGGTGGTGGCGATGTTGGGGGTGGTGGCGATGTTGGGGATGATGGCGATGTTGGGGGTGGTGGCGATGTTGGGGATGATGGAGATGTTGGGGATGATGGCGATGTTGGGGGTGGTGGCGATGTTGGGGATGATGGCGATGTTCGGCGATCGGGGCGATGACGCTTGGGGTGGTGTGGGTGATGTGCGGGGTGATGGCGATGGCGCTTGGGGCGGTGCCCCACTCGGGGTGGGCGGCAGCCAGACCGTGGGGGCGACGCCTGGGCCCATCGGAGGTGGGGCCGACCCACCGGGGGGTCCCGGGATGGGCATGGGCATGGGCAGAGGGGGATAGCCGCCTGCTCCTGGCCCGGCCATGGACATGGGCATGGGCGGGGGCGGGATGGGGAAGCCGGGAGGGAAGGCGAAGCCCATCCCCATCCCCATCCCCATCCCCATCCCCATGGGGGGTGCCGCGCCCATGGGGGGCATGGGAAACCCCATGGGGCCCGCCATGCCCCCGGGCCAGCCCTGTGGGGGCCGGAACGGGGCCGGGGGGAAGAACCCGGGTGGCGGGGCCGGCGGAGCGAACCCGGGCAGCATCGGCGGGGGGAAGGGAGGCCAGTTCCCCGGTGCCAACGGGCCGCTGGGCACTGACATCGGTGGGGGGGCCAGGAGCGGACCGCCCACCGATGGGGGCTCTGCGGACGACGGGGCGGCGGGGGGTGCCGTGGGGGAAGATGCAGGGCACGGGACCGAGAGGAGCCCCGCTTGCTCAGGATTGGATGCAAATGGAGGCTGCTGCAGTTGCTCGGTTGGAAATGGGGGAGCTTGCGGGCCAGTCTGTGGGGAAACGACAGATCAAAATGATTGAAGTTGTTGCTGCCAGAAGACCTGGGGACAACCAACCAAGCTGCCGGGGGAAGACCCAGGTGAATTTGACAGCTGTAAAAACGAAGCCGAATGAGAATGGAAGCGCCCAATGAGCGAGGCAAACGAAGACGAACCATGTTCACCAGAAAGGCGGATGCGACGACCGGCGGAACCGAAGAGCACCAGCCCCGTTCCTCCCCAACCCGGAGAAACACTCCTGTGCTCGCAAGACAACAAGCAACATCAAAGATTCAGGAAAACTTCTTCGTCCCCCAGTTCACAGGGCGGTGCCTGCTGGATGACGGTGTGTCCTAACCCTAGTGTGAAAGTAGTCGATATTCGGTCTTCATTTCCGAAGGGGGAAACGTGGCCAGGGCCGGCCGGCGTCGAGGTCATGCGCAACGGGCCAGGGCCGGGCAGCGCAAAGCAAGCGAGCGGATGCCGCAGGGCCAGTCAGTCAGCCTCGAGGCCCAAGTCAAAAGGCACGCCCTTCGCTGCTGTCTCCTCCGGAGCTGCAGATGGGGGTGGGGTGTCATGAAAAATGAGCGTCCTGACGCCACTGACCGGCTCTGGGCGCCCGCTGTTCTACCACAGCAACAGCAACCATCCGGAAACTTGCGCACTGCGCCAACCGGGTCGAAGGCATCGTCAGCAGTGTGCCCCTGTGGTGTCCCACGACAGACTCCGGCGGAGGGATGCGGCCCAACCAGGCCATCTACACGACGGCTGGCCTGGTGGCGGGCAGCGTGCTGAAGGACGTTTGGTATCCGAGCAGCCAAACCGGGGCGGCGCTGGACGGGCAGCCCTGGTCGAAGGCAACCGAGTCGCCAACGTGACGGCCCCAGGGCGGCCCGGCTGGTGGAGCTGGACCGGCTCGGGGGGCGGGCAGGTGTGGGCCAACACTGTCGAAGGCCTGGTTGTGGGTCAGCTGCGGGCCGACCCGGCCACGAGCGGGTCATCGGGGCCCTGAGAGGTGGTCGACAACCGGTTCGTGGGCGTCCGCTACAGCAACCCCATCCTCCATTAGTTGATGACTCTTGCACGACTCTTGGCTCATCAACTCACGGAGGAAAAAATGCGCGCAAGCGGATCGGATTAAGGAGGCAGCTCATGCGATAGAAATATAAAGATAGAGAGACAGAGACAGAGAGACAGCGAGGTTTAACCTCAACCGCGACCTCGGCGAATGGGCAAGTGGGATGGGAAAAACAAGAAATCAGAGGCACTCGGGTCGCCGAGATCTGAGCATTACAATTCCGGCGTTACGTTACAATCGGTCACGATGACCCGGCGAGGGTCAGTCGGACGATGACCACGGACGGGGTCCGGTACACGGGGTGCTGCGCTTCCAGTGGCAGCTGCCCGGCCACAACCCCCCACAGCAAAAGCAGACCCAACCAGTAAGTCGCACACTCCAGCGCAGGCATATCCCGCCCTCATCCGAGGGTCCGATCCGGCCGCTCGCAGAGCCGTGCGAACATGGGTGGTGACAGACCTCCTCGACCCGAAAATTGGCCGCGAGGAGGGCCCGCAGGGGACCGTAATCCTTGCGGGGGGCCCAGTATGAGAGCAGGCAGAAGGGGCGCTGCCGCCGGCTGGCGGGGCACGGCCGGGCCAAAAGGGCACGCAGCGAGTCCACCAAGATCCCGTAGAGATCGTCGAAGTACGTGACATCGCTCCCCACCACCATGTCCACAAGGGGAAGCCCCCCGCACGGCGTGCCCCTATGGGAAGGAAGGTCGGTGAGGAATGGGGCTCCGCCACGAACCAGCAGTACTCTTGTGCGACGATATGGTGGGCACGAGGGTCCGTGTTTTGGGCAATGTTCCGAGCGAGACGTGGGACCATTTCTTTCTTGTCGGTGGCGGTGACGTGGGCCCCGTTCAGGGCAGCCGCAATCGAAACCTATCCAGTGTCGGTGGTTAGAGGAGGATGCTCAGCACAGACAATCCCAGAACCACTTCCGAGCTCGAGAATTTTCTTCCCGGTCAACTGCTGGGCCTCCAAATATTTGGCCATGACGATCCCGGCATCCCACACTGTTCCGCCGGTGTCCAACTTGGATGTCTGCGTGAGCGTAATACGCCTGTGGCAGAGTGTCTGCATCAACAATAAAGAAAATAGAAGGCAGCAACAGATGGGCCATCTGGTCAATTCAATCAAACCATGGAAAAGTCATCGGCCCACCTCTTCTTAAAATTCTCCCATCCTCTAGGCCATTCCTCAAATTCATTTTCTTCGGCCATCAATTCCCCCAACGTCCGAAACGGTTCGGTCACCACACCGAACCGAGTCTCTTCAACACAAAAGCTCTATAGGCACACTTTTTCGCCCTCTTCCGCATCTCCCCTTGAGACTCCCAAATGAGACTCTCTGCAATTGCCATCTTCCATCGGGCGCCAACTGAAACAGTGGAACCAGATTCTGTCCAGATTATGGAATCGGCCTTCAATCTGGCCGCAGTCCCTTTCTGGGACAAGAAGAAAGGTTTGCGGGTTTTCCCCACTCCGATTTATTTTTTTGGTGTTCTTTTTCCTTACGCAGTGGAGGAATTGATTCTCCAAGGCTTTCGCATCTGCGGCGCGCGCATCCCGCCTGGCACGATTCACTCAGTGCGGTACCCGGAGGCTCAGCACACATTTCATATTGTCCTCCAAGCTTCTGGAAAGGGTTGCGTTGTTGCCACAGATGCCGAATACCCATCCCGGAGCGCCGTCTCCATCGCCTACAAGTTCCTCAATCGTGTCCCAGGCCAGCCTGTTTCCGCCGCTACGGCCACGACACCGGCGGTGCAAAACCTGCATGATGCAATTACAGTATACCAGGATCCTGTTCAGGCAGACAAGGTCGGGCGCTCACAAATCTGTCGTCGCCATTTCATTTTTTTTTTGTCCAGATTTCTCTGTTGCAACGTGAACTTGAGGAGGTTCATCGGGTGATGGAAGAGAACATTGAGCGTGTGTTGCGGCGCGGCGAACAGATCGACGATCTCATTGCTCGCTCGAACAAGCTCTCCGATGCCAGCAAGGCCTTCTACCAGCGCACGAAGAAGATGAACAGTTGCTGCACCTTGCTCTAGCTTCGATCGCATACGCCGGCCTCCTCCTCCTACTGCCTGCCTTCTTTCCATCTCGCCTCGTCAACCGTTCTTCTGGTTGTCCGGCTCAATAACCCCTCTGGGTGATTGGTTTGAGGATTTGTTTCTTCTCTTCGGCCCATGTTTGGCTCTCAATTCGTTTTTGTGATTCAAAATTGCGATCTCTGCCAACGGGCATTCCCAGAAATGGATGCGGCGAAGACGGTTGAGTGGGGCAGGACCATAACCCGGCTTAAGGGAGTCCGGCAGGGGCCTCTCACCCGGACGATGGAGGCTAAGAAGCACCCGCGTGCAGGGGGCGCCGAGCACCCAAACAAGCGTCCCGCCCTTGAAGAAGAGGCAGAAGATGTTCCCAAAGAAGAGGTTGACGATCCGGTAACAGTGGAAGGAGGATCCGATGAAGTCCCAGCCGAAGAAGATGAGCCTGTCGATGTCGCCGCCCTTTTTGCCCCCACAGATGATCCAGACGATCCGTTTGTGCAACGTTTTGTGCATGCACCAGCCATCAAAGCGTCTGTCATACTTATTGTTTTTGCGGGCAACATTATTGCTTCTGAAAAAGCGATGATTCTGCACCCAACAAGGAGTTTATCAAGGAGAAGCACCCATTTTTCACCCAAATCACGCGGACAGCTTCCCGGCCGCTTCTTCCGAAGCGGGACACTCTCGCCGACTATAAGGTCTGAGAGGCCCCCCGGCCCGCCGTCACTGCACACCCCTTCCCCCCTGGACCAGGTGCGGGCGCCCATTATCGCGGAGCTCTACACCATGCGTGGGGTGGGGCCCCACGCCGAGGTGGAGGGCGACCCGCAGCGGACCGTGGGCCCGCTGGGGCGGGTGCTGAGCCCCCTGCAGGCCGAGCTGCTGCCGGGGCTGCTGGCCTACCAGGACATGCTCTTCTGCAGGGTCACGCCCCGGGTGCAGCCCCACCTGCGCCAGCTCTGCGGGCTGCACATCGTCAACCACCTCCTCAAGTCCGCCCCCCCCCCCCCCCCCCCCCCCCCCCCCCCCGCCCGCCCGACTTCCCTCCCGCCCCCGCGTGGGTCCTCCGGCCGCTCAGCCGCTCAGCCCGCTCTCTTCGGCGGCTCACCACAGGAGCCGCGAGCAGATCGTGGCGCACAACGCGCTGCTGGCGCTGGACGAGCAGGCCCTCCGGGAGAAGGAGCGCCTCGATGCCCGCGAGGCCCGGCTGCCCCACGCCCAGCGGCGCAAGCTGCTCAAGGCGAGGCTCGCTGCCACGGCCGCCGCCGCCAAGCCCGCCCCCGGTGAGGCCGAGGAGGAGGCCGAGGACGGCGCGGGCGATGGGGCGCAGGGCGCGGGCAAGCAGACGGCCCAGGCCGAGGAGGCCGAGGAGGCCGAGGAGGCCGAGGAGGGCAACAAGTACCGCGACCAGGGCTTCACCCGCGCCAAGGTCCCCCGCCCCGCCACCCGCCTCTCACCCCTCGCCCCGCCTCTCATCCCTCGCCCCACCTCTCATCCCTCGCCCCGCCTCGCTCGCTGGGCGCCATTCCGGGGCCTCATCGTCCGTCACGCCCCGCTGGGCGGGGTGGCGGTGCAGGTGCTTGTGCTGGTCCCCTTCCGCAACAGCGCCTACCAGTGGCTGCACAAGGTGCTCTTCCGGCTGGTGCCCTCGCTGCACCGGAGCACCATCAGCTGCAAGGGCCGCTTCGTGCGCGAGTTCGGCCCCGAGGGCGACGGGGCCCTCGACCTCTCCGACTCGGGCAAGCCCGGTCCGCCCCCCGCCCGCCCGCCCGCACACGCACCCCCAGTGGCCGCCACAGCAGCTGCCACGGCCACGGCCACGGCCACTGTCCCCCGGCACCCAGGCAGACGCCCCTGTGCTCGTCGGTTGACCACCCCGATGGGGCCGTGGGGTCCGTCCGGGGGGCGCAGCGGACCACATCGCGACCTTCAACGGGAACACGGACGACGACTTCATCATGGGGGTCACCCTGACCCGCAAGTCGCTGCGGCTGTACACCGAGCCCCACGAGGCCGACATCCTGGTGGCCACCCCGCTGGCCCTGCACACCCGCATCACCCAGGGCGCTCCCGACGGCGACCAGGAGGCCCTCCAGGCGTCCGCTCGGCTTCCCCTGCCCCCGCTGCCCGCCCCTGCCCCTGCCCTCACCCTCTCCCATCCCTCTCCCCCGCCCTCACCCTCACCATCCCTCTCCCATCCCTCTCCCATCCCTCTCCCATCCCTCTCCCATCCCTCTCCCATCCATTTCCCATCCCTCTCACATCCCTCACCCTCCGGGACGCCTGCTCACCACCGCCGCGGTCGCTCGGCCTTCGCTCGGGTGGTGGGCGGCTGCTGTGTGCAGGGCGGTGGCCAAGGGGTCGCGGGACTTCCTGTCGAGCATCGAGATCGTGGTCGTCGACCAGGCCGAGGTCATCCTCATGCAGAACTGGGCCTACCTCACCGAGGTCCGTCCGCCACGCCAGTCCCACACCCGCCCGCCCCCCAGTCCCCAGACCCCGGCCGCCACGCCAGTCCCACACCCGCACGCCCCCCGCCATCGGCCGACGCACGGGCCTCACCACCTCCTCCGCTGGGGCTGCCTGCTGTTGTTGGGGGTGGGGCTGCCTGCTGTTGTTGGGGGTGGGGCTGCCTGCTGCTGTTGGGGGTGGGGCTGCCTGCTGTTGTTGGGGGTGGCTGCCTGCTGCTGCTGCTGGGGTCCGGGCCGGGCCGGGGCGGCCGGCGGGCAGGTCTTCGAGAACCTGAACCAGATCCCCGTCGACCCGCGCCACACCGACTTCGCCCGGGTCAGGCAGGCTTTCGTCGAGGGCATGTCCGCCCCCAGCCGCGCCCTTGCCCCTGTTCCATGCCCCACATGTCCCATGCCCCCCATGTCCCATGCCCGCCTGCCTCTGGGTGTCTGACTGACCGCCGGGTGCGGGGTGCGTGTGGGCGTGGCGGCCAGGGGGCGCCAATTCCGCCAGACGATCGTGCTGAGCGCATGGCAGGACCCCGACATGAACGCCCTCTTCAACAGGCTCTGCGCCAGTCCGCAGCCCCGCCCCGCACTGCCCCCCCACCCGGCCCCTGACTCGGCCCCCGCTGGCCTGGCACTGCCCCCCCACTCGCCCGCCGCCGCCGCTCATCCCTCCACTCGCCCGCCCGCGGCCCGCCTCTGCCCCGGCCCGCAGACAGCGCGGGCTCGTTCAAGGTGCTGCCGCTTGAGTACCCCGGGACGGTGGGCCAGGCCCGCACGGGGGCGCCGCAGGTCTTCCAGCGTGTGCCCGTCAGCGGGCTGGGGGCCGCCGACCAGGAGCGCTTCGACTACTTCCTGGGGCACCTCTGGCCCGCCCTGACCGGCATGGACCCCGCAGCCGCCCGGGCAGCCGCCGCCGCCGAAGCGACGCCCACATATCACCACAGGCCCCCAGAGAAGAAGGGCGGCAAGGCCCGCAGCTCCGCCCCCCACCCCCCACCCCCTGCTCATGCCCTCCCACCCCCTGCTCATGCCCTCCCACCTGCATTATTGCATGTCCCGCCCCCTTGTTAACCCGACCCTTCCGAACTCTCCGCTGTGCTGCTGGACTGTGCAGGGCGGCAAGAAGGGCGGCGGGCCGGCCCCCTACGTGCCCCCGCCGGTGATCTCGGTGGAGCACGTGCCCCGGACGATGATCCTCTTCGCGTCCTTCTTCGACTTCGTCCGGGTGCGGGACTTCATCCGCGACCGGCTCCACATCCCCATCGCCGAGGCCTGCGAGTACACGACCCCCGCCGAGCTCACCAAGGGCCGCTCCAAGTTCTTCAAGGGCGAGTACAAGTCCGGCCGCCCCGACCCAGCCCTCCCCCCCTTTCCGGACCCCTCTGCCTGCCTGCCTGCCTGCCTGCCTGCCTGCCTGCCTGCCTGCCTGCCTGCCTGCCTGCCTGCCTGCCTGCCTGCCTGCCTGCCTGCCTGCCTGCCTGCCTGCCTGCCTGCCTGCCTGCCTGCCTGTTCTGCGGTGGCGCCCGCTGTTACGTTGCTCATCATCGCTGGGCGGGGCTGGTGGGGGTGGGGGCTGGCTGGGGGGTGCAGGTTCCTGCTGTACACGGAGCGGCTGCACTTCTACCGGCGGTACGTCTTCCGCAACGTGGAGCGGCTGGTCTGCTACGGGGTGCCCCGCTTCGCCACCTTCTACCGGGAGGCCGTCGACATGCTCCTCAACCGGGCCCCCGCCGGCCCGGCCCCCAAGGGCGACGACGAGGGCGACGACGAGGGCGAGGGCGCCCCCGGCCAGTCGGCAGGGGCGGGTGGGGCGGCCGACCCGGGGCGGGCGGTGGTGCTCTTCCACAAGTACGAGGCCCAGGCCCTGGAGCGGGTCGCGGGCACCCGGTGCGCCCTGCGGATGCTCGCCCCCGCCGCCAAGGCCTCCTTCCTCTTCTGCGCAACCCCCGGCGCCCCCAGCCCCGCCCCCACGGCCGAGTGACCACACTCACCCACTCACCCTCTCCCTCCCTCCCTCCCTCCCTCCGGCATACGCGAGTTCAGTGGGGCCGACCGTGGCCGAAATTTTTTAAGAAAAAAAGCCGACCGTGGCGCGGGCCACAAACGAAGCGGAGAGGGCGGGGGGAGGGAGAGACGCGGGGCCGCGGAGCGCGGACGGCGACACCAAAATCAACAGACGCCTCCGCGCGGCGGGCGGTCACGGGACCGGGTGGCCAAACAAACCAAACCAAACCGACGGATCAGGCGGGGGCCAGGTGGGAGGGAGAGGTGCAGTGGTAATGAGGTGGCGCAAACAAACCAAACCGACGGATCAGGCGGGGGCCGAGTGGTGGCGGTCGTGGGGTGGATATGGGGTGGTGATAATGGGGTGGCGCTCGAGCGTTGCGGGGCGGTCCGCTGCCTGTGCCGTTTACATACCAGATCGCGGCGTACCGGGGGCGCTCAGAGGTCCTCGTGCATGGAGGGGGCCGGCTCGGCCTCCTGCTTGGGCGCCTCGGGCTCGGCCTCGGCCTCGAGGGGGATCTCGGTGGGCTGGCTGCCGTCCACCTCGGCGTTCTCGGGCTCGGGGACCGACTCGGGGACGGGCGCGTACTCGAGGTCGTCCGGCGAGAAGGAGCTCGAGGTGTGCGTCAGGACGCAGGGCGCCTCGGAGGGCTCGCGGAGGCGAGCGGAGATGGTCACCCGCTCGACCCGGTCGCCCAGCAGCCGGCGCATGTAGGCCGTCAGGGGCTCGAAGCGCTCCTTGAGCAGCTTGGCGTGGTCCTTCTGGGCCTGGGTCTCGTCCCCGAAGGAGAGGCCCTCCTTGGCCACCGAGATGAACTTGTGCGACTCGTACTGGCCCATGACCTGGGACAGGTACTCGTCCAGGGGGTCCGTGAAGAAGAGCACCTCGATGCCCTTCCGGCGGGCCGCGTCGAGGAAGGGCGAGTCGCGGAGCAGCTGGACGGACTCGCCCGTGATGAAGTAGATGTCCGCCTGGGCCTTGCCCATCCGCTCGACGTACTGGTCCAGCGAGATCAGCTCGCCGGCGCTCTTGGTGGACTCGAACCGGAGCAGCTTGGCCAGGCGCTGCTTGTTGGCCTGGTCCTCGAGGATGCCCACCTTGATGTTCTTGCCGAAGTTCTTCCAGAACTTGCGGTAGTCCTCGGGGCTCTCCCGCTTGGCGATCTGGCTGAACATCTCCAGGATCTTACGCACCAGCCGCTTGGCGATGGTCTTCAGCAGGCTCGACTCCTGCCCGCGGGGGAATGCCGACACCGAGATGAGCCCAATGCGGGGACAAGCGACAGCGCCACAGGACAGTCCCAGGCAGCGGGGGCAACAAGAGCATGGGCATGGGCATGGGCAGCAGGGCCGACCTGGAGCATCTCGCGGGAGACGTTGAGGGGCATGTCGTCCGAGTCGACCACGCCCCGGATGAAGTTCAGGTAGCGGGGCAGGAAGTCCTCGAACTCGTCGGCGATCAGCACCCGGCGCACGAAGAGCTTGATGTGCTTGTTCTTCTCCATCAGCTCGAGGGTGTTGGTGGGGGCCGTCTCGGGGGTGTACAGGATGGCCCGGAAGTTCATCTCGCTGTTCTCGCCCTTGAAGTGGGTGTGCGCCAGGGGGGACTCGGCCTCCTGCAAGTGGCCATGCGGCGGCGCGTGCGTGTCCAGCGCCGAGGAGAGGAGGGGGCCAATTCATGAGGGTCATGCCCCGTCCCGACCCAGGGGGGGAGGTGGGGCGACCGGAAGGCGGGGCGGGCGGACCTTGGTGAGGGACTTGTAGAAGTTGGTGTACTCCTCGTCGGTGATCTCCTTGGGGCTGCGCATCCAGATGGGCCGGTTGGGGTTGATGCGCTCGTACTCCCACACCGTCCGCTCGACCATCTTGGGCTCGGCCTCCTCCTCGGCGGGCTTCTCATCGGCCGTCTCGGCCTCCTCCTCCTCCTCCTCGGGGGCCTTCTCCTCCTCGGGCTTCTCCTCCGCAGGTTTCTCCTCCTCCTCGGGGGCCTTCTCCTCGGGGACCTTGACGGTCTTCTTCATGTTCACGAAGACCGGCGTGTCGAGGAACTCGCTGTACCGCAGAGCAAGATCCTGGGGCAGCAGACGCGACAGGGGCGGAACACGACATGAAGAGACGAATGGGCGAATGGGCGGGGCGAATGGGCGGGGCGAATGGGCGGGGCGAATGGGCGGGGCGAATGGGCGGGGGACAGCCGGACGGACGTGGATCTTCTGGGTGTCGAGGTACTGCTTCTCGTCCTCCTTCAGGTGCAGGATGACCTTCGTGCCCCGGCCGAGGGTGTTGCCCTCGGGGTCCTCACGGATGGTGAAGTGCTCCGAGGCGTCCGACTCCCAGATCAGCTGCTTGTCCTCGTTGTGCTTGGTGATCACAGTCACACGGTCGGCAACCAAGAAGGACGAGTAGAACCCGACACCGAACTGGCCGATGAGGTTGAGATCGGCACCCTTCGCAACAGCCTCCAGGAAATTCTGAGTGCCCGACTTGGCGATGGTGCCAAGGGTTTCAATGAGGTCCTTGTGGGTCATACCGATACCCCGATCGCGGATGGTCAGCGTGTTGTGCTCCTCGTCGGCGTCGACAAAGATCTCGAGTTTGGCCTGGTCCCCCTCGCCAAGCAGCTTGGGGTCGGTCAGAGCAAGGAAACGAATCTTGTCCGAGGCCTGCAACAAAGAGCGTGACGGGCGAGCGTGTCGAGGAAGAAACAGACATCGGCCGCGTTGGAGATAATCTCACGGAGGAAGATGTCTTTGTTCGAATAGAGCGAGTTAATGATCAGCTTCATCAACCGAGTCACATCGGCGTTGAACGCGTACTGTTCCGCTTCCCTGCGGGAGAGACAAACCAATGACAAGTAAGTCCGGACGGCGTTCGGAAAAATAAAACGGACTCAGCGCTGGTGGTGGGAAGAGCCGCGAAAATGGCAACGGTAGCAAAAAGAAGCAACCCAAGCTTCATTCTTTGCCACGTGTCTGTGCTGCCGAATGATCTAAGTAGCCCCGTCGAAGCAGGCTAGCTTCGGTCCGACTTCGGGCTTTCCAAATTCTCGTTTCTGATGTTTTGGGGGTCCTCTAGTGAATGAGCGAGAATCCACAGCAAGACCCGAGCAAATCGCCACCGGAAGCAGCCGCCCAACAGGCCCCTGATGCTCCTCACGCCGATGCCGCTGCGCCCGTTCCCTTCAGTGCGGCCGCGCTGGAGCAGTTTGCTCGCGGCATGGCCGAGTTGGCCATTCCAAAGGAAGAGGAAAATGTTTGTTCTGGGTTGTGTCTTCTCGGCTCACCGCTCTTCCCCCCACCCAGTTCCAATCGATCAACAGTCTGACGGACACGGCCATCGCCCGAATGGACGAATTTACCACACTGCTCTCGAATGTCTGCAGTCGGAATATTCCGTGGCAGTGCGCCCATCATCAACTCCTCCGCCCCCGCCCCCCGTCCGTGCCTCCTCCTCCTCCCCCCCCCCCCCCCCCCCCCCCCAGTTCCGGGAGAGCCAGACTGAGGTGCAGCTCGAGCTGCTGCCGGACCTGTTCAGGCTCTCGCAGAACCTCGAGAGCACGTTTGGCACCCTCGACAAGGTTGAGGTCTGCGACCCCTCCCCTTCCCCTCGTCGACCGCTCCCCTTCCCCTCGTCGACCCCTCCCCTTCCCCTCGTCGACCCCTCCTCTGCAGCAGCACTCACCCCCTGCCCCGCACCCCTGCACCCCACCCCCATCGCCCCCCCCATTGGTGCGGTTCGACGGCCGCAGCAAATCGTGGGCCGGCTGTCGAAGTCTGTTGACCGGATGGACGACCGGGTGACCCTGGAGGAGCGTGCCCGGACCAAGACCAGCGGCTTCCTGCGGGCCATCGCCTCGCTGGGCCAGAAGCGGATCGACCCGGGGCTGCCCTCGAGCGCCCAGCTGCTGGTGCCCGACGGGGAGGCCCTCCTCGAGGACCTCCGGGCGGCCCGCTGGGACGGCACGGCCATCCTGCACCAGCTGCGCGAGTACGTCCGCTCGCTGGTCCTCGAGCGCCCCGCTGCCCCCGCCCCCGCCTCGGCCCCGCCCTCGGCCGCCCCCGCCCCCCAGGGCCCCGCAGCCCCGGCGGCCTCGGCGACAGGCGCCGCCCCAGGAGCCGCAGCACCCGCCCCTGCAGCCCCGGCGGCCGCAGGGGCACCCGGTGAGAGCGCGGCGGCCCCCGAGACGCAGCAGCCCCCAGCCGAGGCGCCCGCCCCCAGCGACGACCTGAGCCCCCTCGACACCCAGCTGCGCACCGTCCGCATCCCCCCGGCACCACACCACACCGCATCGCACAGCCTCCACGCGCTCCACTCGATGCCCAGCTGCGCACATTCCCGCCCCCTGCCGCACTGCCCGGCCTCGCCCGGCCTCGACGCACCTGCGGTTCTGATGATGTCCCCTCGCGGCCTGTCCGGTGCCTGACGTCTGGTGCCTGACGTCTGGTGCCTGACGTCTGGTGCCTGGCGTCTGGTGTGCGCGCATCTGTTTGCAGCCCGACCAGCACATCTGCGGGGCGGGGCTGTCCATCATCGAGGCCCAGACCCCCAGCCCCCGCCGAGGGTGCCCCGCCGAGGGCGCCGCCCCCGCGGCGGCTGCCGTCCGGTGGGCGCTGGTCCCGCTCTTCCAGGCGGCCTCAACCCCCGACACGCCGCCCTTCGTCCTGCCCCCCGCCCTCGCCGCCGCCGCCGCCAGCACCGCAGGCGCGGCCACCCCCGCACCCGCACCCGCGGCCACCAGCACTGCACCCGCACCTGCCGCCACCCCGCCGCTGCTGCTGCCCCCGCCGCCCCAATCGCCCCAACCGCTGGGAGCGCCGAAGGCCGGCACCCGAGCCAGCAGCTGCCCCCGGCATTCGTCGTCCCCGCGTCGGCCGTCTCGGTGCCTGCGTGCAGCCTCGACCCCGCCGCCCCCAAGGTCTGCCCCCGCAGCCGGCCCGATGTCCCCGCCCCTGCCATCCGCCTGCCCCGCCCCTGCCATCCGGAACTGGCTGATGGGGTCGTGCCTCTCGCTCATGGCCCCTGTCCGCCCCTGCTCCTCGCTCCCGGCAGCACGTGGTGGTGCACATCCTGCACAGGCAGCCCGCCCTGGGGGCCCTCACTGACACTGCCCGGTCCGCACCCGCCTCGCCTCGGCGCCCCCACCCGCCCCGCCTGGCGGACCCCCCGGCATGCGGACCCCCATCGGCATGCGGGGCCTCACCGTGATGGCGCCGTGACTGGGTGGCGGGGCGGTCTGGCGCAGGGTGGCCCTGACGCTGCGCCTCTTCCCGGGCCCCGCCCAGCCGCTGGCCCTGCCCTGCTGGCCGTGCGCAGCGAGAGCCTGCCCCGCCCCCAACGAGACGCCCGCCCTGGGGCCCCTCTTCCACACCATCATCAGGGCCCACTGGGTCTGCCGGCAGGCACTTGCGCCCCGTCCCGTGCCCCCCTCCCCGGCCTTCCATCGGGTTGCCCTTCGACCTGCTGGTGGGAACGTCCCCGCCACGCCCCCGATCGTCATCCGTCACGCGTCATCCGTCATCATCGCCCCCCCCCCCCCCCCCCCCCCCCCCCGTTCTTCTTCTCGCTCCGTGTCGCATACGGCAGGAGCCCCACGTGGCCGCCAGCCAGCTCGCCGCCACGGGTGCGCCCCTCCCGGCCACCGCCACCGCCGCCGCTGGCGGGAGCCCCGCCGTCGCTGCCGATCCGATCGCGGTGGCGCCCCGTCTGGCGCCCTCGGGCCGCCTCTCGGCCCAGTCGCTGCTGCAGCTGGCCCTCCGGGTGAGCCTGCCCCCGCCCGGCCCCGAGGCCCCCGCCGCCCCGGGCGGCCCGTCGACCTTCGTGGTGCTGCCGCCGCCCGTCTGGGTGCACATCCGCGGGGCGGCCCTGGGCCCAGCCGACCCGGCGGCCCCGCCCCGTGGGGCCTGGTCGGTGGAACCCCAGCCGAGCCCCGAGGCGCCCTGCATGGAGACCCTCGAGGCCCAGCCGCCCGCCCCCGAGACCCTCGGCCCACGCGCCTGCGCGGTGCTCAGCCCCGCCGAGGGCGGCATCCCCGAGGGCTGCGCCCTCTCGGCCTGCCTCGTGCCCAGGTCCGCCCCCTTGCTCGGCCGCGCCGTAGCCGCCCGCCCGCCCGCCCGCCCGCCCGCCCGCATCACCTTCCCTCATGGGGCGCTGCTTTGGGTCTGCCTGCTGGCTTGCGGGGCGCAGCCACGTGGGGGCGCGGGTGCCCGCGTGGGCGGCCGATGTGCCCCTGGTGCGGCGCCTGGGCGCGCACACCATCCACGGGACCCTCTCCGCCCCGGGCGGCCAGGCGGCCCCCGCCCGGCACCCGCTGGTCAACTGCCCCGGGTTCTTCGCCATGCCGCTCTGCTTCTGGCCCACCCTGGTCCAGTCCCGATAAGCGGCCCCGCCCCGCCCCGCCCGTTCCTGCTGTGCACAGAAGAGAAGAGAAGAGGAGGAGAGGAAGAGCCGCCCGCGCCCGTCGACCTGTTCCACCGAAGACAAGCGGTGGATGGGGAGCGGATCGGACCGACTGGGTGAGGGGCGGCGCGCCCTTCGTCCGGGGAGCCGGGCGGGACGGAAGGGTGAAGAGGCGGGGGGGGGGGGGGGGGGCAGTGGTGCCAGAGGTGGTGCCGCCAAGTGTGGGGGCGGACGTGGCTGAGCCGGGTCAGAGGGCCCCACGATGGGTGTGTATGCGGGGGGGGGGGGGGGGGGGGTGATGCGGGGGCACGGCCGGTCGGGTCGTCAGAGGATCCCGTCGAGGACTCGCTCCAGCACCCCAGCGGCTCCTCGGCCTGCCCCGGCCCCACCTCCGGCCCTTGGGAGGCGTGGATGACCGGGGCTGCGGGCGCGGGTGCGGGCGTGGGTGCGGGCCGGGGCAGCATCAGGAGATCCCCGTCGAGGGCCATCGGGTGCCGCGCCCGCAGGATGGCCTCGGCTTCCCGGCCCCGGGCCGCCCGCTCGGCACGCCGCTGCCGGAGCGCCTCCGCGGGGGGCGGCGGCGGGAAGGCGGCAGGGGCGGCAGGGGCGGCAGGGGCGGCAGGGGCGGCAGGGGCGGGTGGGCCGGCTGGCGGAAGGCCGCGGCCAGGGTCGGCCAGCAAGGCAGCAGCCGCGGGGGCGAGCGGCGCGGGGCCGGGTGGTGTATGCGGAGGGTGGGGGCCCAGGGCGGCCGGGAGCCGGTCGGGGAGGGGCGGCAGGGAGAGCCGCAGGGCCAGGGTGGGGTCGCCCTGCCCCCGGTGCTGGTCGTGTGCCCCCTGGGTCAGCCCCGCCCACCGGCCCTGCACAGAGACGCAAACCACCCCATCGTCGTGAAGAGGGTTCGAGGGGAGGAGGAGGTCCAGCAAGCGGCAAGGGCGGGCCGGGGGGTGGCGGCGGACGGCAGCCATGGCCTGCAGGGGGCGCAGGGCCGGGTGCTGGGCGCGGGGCTCGAGGAAGGTGGCCGCCACGACCGCGCCCCCCACGGTGCAGATCAGCAGGGGCGGCGGCAGGGCCGGCTGCCCAGGGGATGACGGGGGCGCAGCCCAGGAGCCAAGCGATCCCTGCGCCGCCCACCAGACGAGCCGGCCGGAACCGAGGAGAGACAACAAGCGAGGCCGTGAGCGGTGGGTGAGCGGTGGGTGAGCGGTGGGTGAGCGGTGGGTGAGCGGTGGGTGAGCGGTGGGTGAGCGGTGGGTGAGCGGTGGGTGGGCGGGGGCGCCGTCAGGGCGGTGGTTGTGTGGCGGCAGGGGCGGGGCGGCGGACGAGAATGAGGCGGCAGGGGCGGTCGTGCAGCGAGAACCGGCTCAGCGGCAGGAGGTTCGCGTCGAACACTGTCCCCACCCCCCGCCGCCAACGGCCCCCGAGGGGGCGAGATGGAACCAAGATCAGAGAAGGCTCGAGGTGAGGAGGCCACACGAAGGACCGCGACGAGGTGAGGCGAGGTGAGACGAGATTGGTGGGGCGGCTCGAGGAGCAGCAGCGGCAGCGGCAGCGGCGGGCGGGTGGCGGGACGGGCTGCCGATGCCGGCCTGGATGCCGAGGGCGGGCGGCGGACCGTCGGGTGCGGCCTCGATGGGCACGTCGGCCGCCTCCTCGGGCCCCCCGTCGGCCTCGTGGCCCTCGGGCTCGCCGTGGCCCGGAGCCGCGTGGGCCACCGCGGGTGGGGGCGGCCGGTGGGCCGGTTCGCGGCGGGCGGGCAGCAGCGGGTTGAGGGCGGCGACGACCAGCGCCCCGCCCACCTCGGCCCCGCAGAGCAGCTCGGGGCCCAGCGAGGCCACCGCCACCAGGCTCCGTGGCACCACGTCTCTGCGCCCACGCCCCACCCCAAATCCCAGCGAAGGCGAGAATGGGATGGATGGACGTGCCCGGGCAATGGCCGCTCCACCGCAGGGGCCGTGACACCCACCCAAGGCCTCAAGGGGGAGCGGACTTGTACATGAGGACGGCTCGATCGAAGGTATACCCGGCCCCGGGGGCCGCCTCCTCGGTGTTTACGGGACCCGTCCTGGGGGCGGCGCCAGGCCCGGGGGCTGGGGAGCGCTCCTCCGCATGGGCCGGTGACGGGGGCAGGGCCATCTGGGGCGCCTGGGGTGGTTGGACGAGGGGCCCCGGGGCGGGCGAGGCCACGGTGGGGGTCAGGCCGCCAGGCCCCGGCGGGCTGCCGGCCGGCGAGGGGGCGGGCTGCCCCTCGGGGGACGCGGGCGTGGCCGCTGGGCCCGGGGGCGGGCGGGCGGGGGCCCGGTGGATGTGGTACAGCAGCAGCCCGTCCTGGGCGCAGCCCACCAGCAGCCCCAGGGGCGCCTGCCGCAGCACATCCGCCAGGCTGCCCGCACGGGGCACGGCGGTGGTGGAGGAAGGGGAGGTGGAGGCGGTCGGGGTCGATGAGGAAGAAGAGGAAGAAGGGTACGGCCCGCTGGGGGCCGGGAGATGGGCGGTGGGGTGCAGGGCCATGGCCAGCACCGTGTTGCGGCACTCGATTAGCACCCGCTCGTGTTCGACCGGGCTCCGCGGGTCCGCCCTGGGGTGGGGGAGGCCCAGAGAGGTCAGGGCCGGCAGGGGCATCGGGAAGTTTAGGGGGCTTGTCGGGAGGTGGGGGGCTTGGGGGGCTTGGGGGGAGGTGGCGGACCGCATGTCGAGGGTGCAGATCCGGTGCGCAACGCTGTACAGGAGATGCCTGCAGAGCCCGCCCCGCCGCGCGCCGTGGGAAACGGAAACGATCAGGAGGCGGCTCGGCCAGTGAGTGAGAGATGACGGGGGGGGGGGGGGGGGGGGGGGGATGTCGAAGAGGGGGCGGGGCGGGGTGGGGCATGGCGGAGTGGGCCCAGCAGTCCGGGTTGGAGTAGGAGGACGCGGCCGGGGGCGGACCGTCCCTGGTCGACGGGCAGGATCTCCTTGACCAGGCCGGTCGTGCTGACGATCCGCAGGGGCCGCACGGAGGGGACGGGGCCCTCGAGGTCCTCCAGCCCGTAGACGATCAGGTGGCCCTCGCGGGCCGGCTGCCCGGGCCGATCCACCAGGTACCCCGTTGGCAGGGCAGCAGGGGCCGTGGGGGCCGCTCTGGGGCATCCCGTAGCCCACGGCAAGCTGGCGGCCCCAGGCAGCACTGCAGCCATCACCCGGCGGAGGGACGGGACCTCAGCCACGGGGAGGGCGGAGGGACAGGCGCGCAGCCGCGATGGGGGGCAGGGCGACAGGGGGGAGGCCATGCGGGGCGGGGGCGGGGGCGGGGGGGGGGGGGGGGGGTGGACGGGCGGACCCTGCATGGCGTATGCGACGGCGCCGAGGGGGGCCGTGCCCACGTGGTAGCGGACCCGGCGCCTGCCCAGGTCGAACAGGTGAAACTGCCCACCGCCAGGGCCCATGGGATAGGCCGCCACCGAATGATGATGATCACGGCAATCCGATCAGGGGAGAAGCCCCTATCCTCCCTCCCCCTCCCCCTTCACATCGCGGGCCGCAGCACGCAGGAGCAAGCCGGAGGGTAGGAAGGGAGGCTGGTGACGGACGCCGCCCTGGACGCACTTGGCGTGACCGAAGTCGATGCTGGCCGCGGGCCATGTCGAGAAGACCAGCGCCAGGCGCCCTCCGCCCTCACCCGCCCGGGGCCGGTCCTCGCGGCCGTCGGAATCGTGGCCGTCGCCGGGCTCTGCCCCATCCACCAGGCAGACCCGCCGGGGCGTCTGCGTCCCGAGGGCCCACCGCATTTGCGAGGAGGGGGATGGGGTGAACGACCCGATGCCCACGATCCCTGCTGGGGTGAAGGCCGCCTGTGGGAGATTGGGGGCTGGGAGCTGGCGGGGGGCGGACCCCGGGCACATAGTAGGCGGCCTCTTCGCAGAGCAGCTGCTGGCTCAGGGTCCGTCCAGAAGAGGCCGCGTCCCCGGGGCGGCATGGCCGGGCGGCCGCCAGGGATGGTACCTGAGCAACCACCAGCCGGTTGGGCAGGAGTTCCGCCCCGACTCCGGCTCCGGCCCCGGCAGCAGGCACCCAGCCAGCGGATGGCTGAGGGGAAACGAGTGGATAATGTGGTCACAAAAAAATAGGGAGTGGAGGCAGGGACTGAACTCATGACGACACCGTGGAAAAATTGATACGACCCTGGTGGGGATCGAACCCACAATCTTTGGATTAGAAGTCCAACGCGGTAATCCATTTCGCCACAGGGCCTTATACATGCAGATCAGATGGGCGGACCTGGGTCTGCGTCTCGGCGGTGGAGGCCTCACCGGTGGCCGGAGTTTGGTCCAAGGAGAGCCATTCCAAGGGAGGGAGCGGCGCGTGAAGCAGCGGTGCGCTGGTCGGGCCGCCCCCAGCGTCCTGTTGGGTGCCTCGCAGGTGGCGACTGAGCCAGGCGCGCAAACTGCCCGCTCGGCTTGGCCTGGTGGCCCGCTGGGGCTGGGACCCGGGCTGGGGGGGCAGCGGTTCGGGGCTGGGCGGTCGGAAGGCGTCAAGAGCCCCGTGGTGGCTGGGCAGCGGGCTCGTGATCAGCGCCAGGCAGGGTCCGTAGTGGGGGCTGTAAAGGCCCTCCGCGCAGGCTACCTGGGCTCCCTGGTGCGCAAGATAGGCGGTAAGCGGGGGTGGCCGGCAGGCGCGGCGGCGGACGGACCCCAAGGGAGAGCGGGTACAGGCGGGGCAGGGCCGCGGCCTCGAGGCCTTCCAGCACCCAGGGGCACTCGGCCACAGCCAGAAGGGCCGGGGGCCGGGGATCGGCTGGTCCGCCAGCCCAACGACCGCGCCAACCATCAAATCAGCCTCCCGCCTCCGAATGCCGAAGACCAGGGGCAAGGGGGTGTCACGTGCATGCAGACCGGAGGGCGGGAGGGGTTTCAGCGCAACCTGCCTGAGGCCCAGCTGGCGGCAGTGCAGCCCGCTCAGCTGCGGGGCCCGCGCCCCGGGGGTCGTGCGGAGGGCGCCCCGGACCAGCAGGCCGTCTCGGGTGCCCAGACACAGCAGCGGCGCCTGGGGCGCCTCCCCCGGCCGCGGCGCCAGGGTGACGATCGCGTGCACAGTATTCCGCAGGGTCCCCGCGCCCCCAGGGCCCGCCCCGGCTGCCGAAGCGCACAGCGGATCCGCCGGCCCGAAGACCAACGGCCCCCCGATGCCCGGCCCCAGGGCGCCTGCACCACCACCCACCGCAACATCGCCACAACCATCAGCACCGGGGCGTCCCATGTAGCAACACCACCACCGAGCGGCCTCCGGCAAAACTGCAGCGGCGCAGGCAGGCGGGGCAGACCGAGGGTGGCCGTGCCGACGTGCTCCACCGCCACCGGGCCGATGCTGAGGTCGGGCGCGATGGCGCCCCTGAGGGCCATGGCGTGCAGGGCCGCCCCACGGTCGTGGCCGTAGGTGGCCAGGAAGAGCAGCGCCGGACCGCCCCACGAGCCCTACCCAGCCCGGAACCCGAAGGGATGGAGTGTGTCAGCTCGGAGACAGGCAGCGGGCGGGGGGGCGGCCAGTGGCCTGGCGGAGGATCGATGCGCGTGGCGGTGGGGGGCGGGGCAGACGTGGGCCATGGCCGCGGGATGCATCAGGTGCAGGGCGCTGACGGGGTCGGGCATGGTCTGCGCCCAGAGCACCTCGCACCGCGGCTGGAGCTCGCTGCGCAGGCCCGCAGCCCCACCCCAGCCCCCGAGGGTGAGTCCAATGGATCGCTTCGACCAGCATCGATCTCTCAATCGACGAGGCGCCTGCAGTGGCGGCAGGAGCAGCGCAACGGTTGCCAATACAAGAGGGGTGGGGCAACAGTTGCGGACCCGGGAGCGCTCGGATCGGGGCAGGCGCCGAGCCTGAGCAACATGGCCAGGTTCTGCGGGGCAACGTCTGGGGTGGGGGTGAGAATGGGGGCTGCGGCGTCCTCGAGGCACATCGGGGCCACCCCGTCGGCGCCCCCCTCGGCCGGAGCCGCCAGGGCCCCCGTAACGGCCAGCAGGCCGCTCGGCTCGCCGCCACTCATGCTGGCCGCACTCAGACGCACCCCCTGCCCGCGCCCCGTGCCCATCCCATGCCCACGCCCCATGCCCACCCCCGTGCCATCGGACAGAATGGCGTTGTCTGTGATGGCGGCTGCAGGTGATGGCGGTGGTATCCGCGCGCCGTTACTCTGGTGGTGGTGGTGGTGGTGGTGGTGGTGGTGGTGGTGGTGGTGGGGAGGAGGAGGAGGAGGAGGGGGGGGGGGGGGGGGGGGGGGGCGGACCCGTGGGAGGCCCAGCTGGGGGCCCCCGAAGAGAGCCACCCTTGGCGGCACCCGGCCGCCCCGCTGCCAGAGGGGCGACTCAGGCCCGTGCAGGGCCAGCCGCACCCCCTCGGGGCACACCTGCACCAGGATCGTGTGGCGCCCCCCGGGGGCCCCGCCCAGGCCGGGTCCGGACGCAGGCGCGGGGACTGCAAAGGCGGCCGCCAGGATGGTGGGCACCTCCTGGGCCAGGGCGCTCTCGTCCGAGACGTCTTCCATCGCCTCCGCCCCCAGCTGCAGCCCCACGCCCATGCCACGCAGCAGCAGATTCAAAGTGAGGCCACGCCCATGCCACGCAGCAACAGATTCAAAATGAGGCGGGGCTGTGGCTGTGGCTGGCAGAGGATGTCGTCGGGGCGGCTGAGCGGACGACGCAGAGGCGGGTCGAGTCGGCGAAGGAGAGCGCCAGCAGTTGCCCGTCCCCATCGGCCGGCCCGACGGAGGCCCCGACAGCGGCCCCGGTGGGCGCCCCCAGCCGGAGGGACCACATCTCACGCACCCTGCGACCCATCCACACCCCCACGCGGTCAGTGTGGAGGCGCAAGGCGGGGGATGGCAAAAAGGCGGGCAATGGGGCGCAGCGGAGGCCGGGATGGTGCAGGCGAGGCTGGGATGGGATGTGCGCGGGTGCAGGCAGGGGCTGGGTACGGGGCGCTGCAAGTGAGGGTGGCGGGGCGGACCCCTCGAAGCCGGGTCCGGACTGCTGCAGGACGTCCACCTCGCGACCCGGCCGCAGCACCCGCAGCGTCCCAAAGGGCTCCCCTGCCCCGCAGCAGCACAGCAGGGCCGCCCCGCGAGGGCCCTCGACAAGCTACCCAACGGGCGATCAGGACCAGGAGGTGAGCAGAGGGGACACGGCGCCAAGGGCTGGTGCCTGGGGGGATGATAGAGTGGGATGGGCGGTGGCGCCGCAGACGGCAGCGTCGAGGAGCGGGGCCCGCGAGCGGAGGGTGGCCACGACTGGGCTGGGGGCCGGGCCCCCCCGGAGGCCCCCGCGGGCCGCCTGTGGGGCGAAGGGGAAGGGCAGCTCGACCAGGGCCCCGTCGCACCCGTCGCCAACCATCAGCACACGCGTGCCACCTGGGCCCGCGGCACCCTCGGTGGTCCTGGAGGGCACGGGCACCACCAGATGGGCACGGGGCAGGGGGCATGCCGTCCGGTCCAGCACCGATGGGGCCGGGGCTGCGGGCATCGGAAGGGGCAGACGATGGTCAGGAAGAGTGGGATGATGAGGAAGAGGAGGAAGAGGGTGAGCGGGAGGATGGGGATTGGGGCAGATGCGCTCCATGATGCGAGACGAGAATGGGGCGGTGGCGGCGATTCTGGGGTTGATTTGGGGGTTGGGCGGATGATGTCGGACGGGAGACGGAGCAAAGGGCCACCTGGCCGGCGTCGCTGGCCACCAGGATGCGGCCCGTCTCCCCGATGGGTGCCGTGGCGGCGGTGAGGGCTCCCGGGGCGCCCCACTGCAGGTCGACCGATGCCTGATGGTCGGTCCCGCCCAGGGCGCCCGTCTGGAGGGGGTCGTAGACGGTCAGGCGGTCATCCTGCACAAGCACCGGCCCACACAAAGGCACTCGTGAGCCATGCTCCCAGGGTGAGCAAAACTGCTGCAGGGTCGAGTCGCCCCGCGGGGCGCGGGTCGGCGGAGGAGGGGCGGAGGAGGGGCGGATGAGGGGCGGATGAGGGGCGGATGAAGGGCGAGTGAGGGGCGGGGCGGGGGCCACCAGACCGCGACGACGGTGGCCATCCAGGGCAGCGGGTGCCCATGCACCGAGACGGGCAGCCTAGCAGCGACCCCACCAGACGCCACCCGGAGTCCCAGAGGCCAAGAGGACGGGTCAGAGGCGCCTTGCGAGGGGAGGGCGAGTGGGGCGGGGCGGGATGGCGAGGCTGACCAGGGGTGGGGGCCATCGGAGAGCTGCAGCCGGGCGATGCAGGTCAGGTGGAGCGAACCCGCCGTGTGGGCGAAGTAGGCCAGGAAGGCTCCCCGCTTCGCCCGGCTGCCCGTGCGTCCAGCCCCCAAGAATATCGCCATCGCCACCCGCCAGACACCAGCACCCGCCACAGGTCCCGGGGATGACCACGAATGAACAGGTGCCATCACGCCAAGTCCCAGATCCATCCCCTCCCTGATGTCACCAGGGGCCTTGGATGGGCAGGGCGAGGCGGGGCGGATGGCTGACCTGAACCCGACCACGGCCAGCACCAGCCGTGGGACCGCGGGGCCCGGGCCGCCCTCGTCTCCGGGTGCCTCCACGAAGCAGATGTCCCGGATGACGCAGTCGGGCAGGTAGGCCGTGCTCAGCTGCCCGCCACAGCACATTCCCGCACACGACACCGGCGGAGGGAAGGTCAGCACGCTGGCATAGTGGAAGGGGCCGAGGAGGAGGACTTGAGATGGTGACAGACCGTTCCCGGGACGAGGCGCATGGCCGGGGCAGGGCCGCCGGTCGATGCCGGTGCAGGGACGAGGGGCAGGATGGCCACCCGGTCCACCAGGGCCGCCAGCCCCAGCCCAAGGGACCTGGCGGGTGACGGGCGGAGAACGGAGGAATGGGGCAGGTGAGTGAGCGAGGGATGAGATGGGGGGATGGAGGGGGCGGACTGGGGGTGGGCCGCTAGGTGGAACCCAAGCTGTCGCCGCTGGATGCCCGGGGTGTCGAGGGGCATCCCCCCCAAGGAGCACGGTGCACCATCCTGAGGGTTATACCCTAAGCCGAGGCAAATCGGTGGAGACGAAGGTGGGGTATGGAACCCGATTGGGTGGAGAGAACAGAGCCGGACCGAGGAAAGAGAGCGACCCCGTGCTGGAGGTGAGGACGAGGACGTCGCGTCCCTCGGGCCCATGCTGCCGAAGGAGGGCTGCGTCGCGGCAAACACTGATCGAGATGTATGAATATTGAAAGATCGGGACAAAGACCAGAAGAGGGGCCATTCATGCTGCAGCTCAAGAACGCTCTCATATTCTCTGTACACAATCACGGAATTTTCCTGCGGTCGAATGTGAAAACCGATCCAAAACGGGATAATGTGCTGACCGTCACAAGAAGGATATCTTCTGGCGAGCTGGCCGAAAGAAAACGGCATCCTGCGAATGCCTCCAGAGCACGAGTCTGGCTCGGGAGCAGGGTTTTGACAAGGTGAGGAGCAAAGATCATTCGCCCTCGTGCAAAATCGGAAGGTTTTTTGGGTTGTTGTTTCCTTGAATGGGCTCGCCTCCCACGAGGCCGCACAGACGAGGAAATGAGCTCCGGCGGGTAACAACGGCGCGGTCGGCACTCCCTCCGTGTCTCCGTCAAAAATTTGGACGAAGTTCGAACATGTTCGTGCCGGGCTTCGGGAAATTCGGAACTGCGCGGCAAGCTATTCCGCATTGCTCTTGGCTTCGGCAAGACAACTCTCGTTTGCGCATTCACTCATTGCCGTCTCGCACAGGGTTTCCTTCCCTTTTCCCTTTCCGCCGCCATCGCGACCCATCTCAAAGGCGCGAACAGTGGATTCGACTCTATTTGCGTCTGGCCCGGGCCACTGTGGGCTCTGGCCCCACGGCGCAGGAATCCCGGCGCTCCGAATGTCGGCCTGTGGGATGGGCCACGACCCCAGCCAGCAGGGGGGAGCGTGCGTGCCCCTACTGCGCGGGGGGCTGCTTCACCCTGGCCCTGCCGGCCCTGGGGGCCTCCGCCTGCGCCTGCGCCTCGGGGCCCACCCAGAGCCTGCCGGGCCCCTGGGCGCGCAGCTCGAGGCCGTGCTCGTTGGCCAGATGGAGCAGGCACAGGAAGGCCAGGTGCACCGAGCTCTCCCCCAGCTGCGACCGGGGCAGCAGGGCCCCCGGGGCCCGGGCCAGCCCGCCCAGCAGCCCCTGGAAGTCGGCCCCGCCCTCCTGCTGCGGGCGCTGGGCGGGCGGTGGGGCGGGGCTCTCGGCCCCCGTGGGGGGTGCCGATGCCGGGGACTGTGCCTGTGCCTGGACCTGGGACCAGAGGGCCTGCTTGAGGAGGTGCAGGTTGACCCGCTTTGGGGCCCGGGCGTATCGCACCCGGGGCGGCTCCACCAGCCGGGGGGCGGCCACCAGGGGCAGTGCCCCCCCATCCGCCACGGGGCCGGCCGGGGGGGCGGGACTGCCGACGGCTGCTTCCTGGGACGGGGCCGCTCCGGGGGCGGCCGGGCCGGACTCGGGTTCGGGGAGCAGCGGCATGCTGGGCGGCAGGGCAAAGCTGGGCATGGCCCCTGCCAGCCCACACAGCGAAACGGCGCCCCGGGAAGCAGGTGAGCAGCAGCGATCGGGGGGGGGGGGGGGGGGGGGGGGGCGGCGGCGGCGGCAGCTCTGGGCAGGGACCGGGGGTGGCCCGCGGACCAGGTGCGGCCTCGTCGGAGAGGCGCAGGGCATCGAGGGCCTCCTGACCCCACCGGGCGGCCCCCGCAGCCTCGGCCTCGGCCTCGGCCTCGTCTGCGCTGCCCCAGCCCTCGTCGTCTTCGGAGGCCGCGTCGCCAGGCTGCTGCTCCTTGCCCGCGAAGAGGGGCGGCGCTTCGAACTGCGGGATGCGCCACGCGCCCTCGTCGCGTCCCTGGCCCTCCGGTACCCCTCCACCGACCGGCCCCCCGGCCTCCACAGCCGCGGGGAGCACCGCATCCCCGGCCCCCTCGGCCCCATCGCCATCGCCAGCCATCGGGACCGGCTCGCCATCGCCGCCACCCCCCCAGGCATCGGCAGGCTCAGCGCCCATCGGGACGGCATCGGCACTGTCCGGGTCCGGGCAGCCGGCGGGGGCGCCCGACGGACTCACTGCGGTGACCACCCCGAGCTGGCTGGGGCTGGGGCTGGGGCTGTGGGCCGCAGGGGTCCCCGTCACGTCGCCTGGGGCCCTGCTGGGCTGGGGCCGGTCCGGGGTGCGTGCGGACCCGGCCGGGTCTGGGGCGGCCAGGCGGCCCCTGCGGAGGATGCGCGAAGGGCGGGCGCCGGCCGGGCGGGCGAGGACAACCTGCACCCGACCGGCAGATCGCCCCCACGTCAGCAGGCCCAATGTCAGCGTGAGCAGGACCGCCGCCGGTGCTGTGGGGCTGGGGCTGGGGCTGGGGCTGGGGCTGGGGCTGGGGCTGGGGCTGGGGCTGGGGCTGGGGCTGGGGCGGGGGCGGGGGCGGGGGCGGGGGCGGGGGCGGGGGCGGGGGCCGACCTTGGGAAGAGGATCAGCCTGGTGAGGTCGCCCGGCCCGTAGCCCAGGTCGGGGGGCAGCGTGCACTGGGCCTCCGTGTGCCGGCTCAACCCCGCAGCCGTCCTGCGGCCCCACGCGCAGCATGGCACCCGCACCGCACAGACACGGCGCACGACCCACGCCAACCAGAGGCGACACGGTGAGGTCGATGGACGCACGCAAGCGCCCAGCGGAGCGGCGGGGATAGGCAAGGACAAGGAGAGGGGGCGGCCCCACAAGTGGGTGGTGGTGGTGGGCGCGGACAGGGTGGTTGCGGCGGGGGATGGGGCCAGGGCCAGAGCCTTCTTCCAGTCCACCTTCCGGCTGAAGCTGAGCGGCTCGGCCCCGCGGCGCCGGGCCCCTCCGCCCCGCCGCTGCTTGCTGCCCTCGCCGCCCTCGCCGCCCTCGTCCTCCTCGGCCGCCTCCTCTATCCCGGCCAGCCCCGGGGCGTCCTCGGCCGGCGCCGCCCCGTCTGCCCCTGCCACAGGCCGGCGGGGTGGGGGTGCCTTCCTGGAGCCGACGGGGCGCAGGGGCGCCACCCGCGGCGGCTTCCAGTAGGCGGCCCCAGCCCAGGCGGCCCCCGGGCCCAGCAAGGCCGCCCCGCCCCAGGGATCGGCCGCCGGGAGCGCCGGAGGGGCGTCAGGGCTGCCGGGGCTGCCCGCGGGGCTGTCCGGTGAGCCGGGCGGGCATGGCGCGTCGAAGGGGCGGCCCAGTCGGCCCCCGGGGCTCTCGAGCCACAGACCCGCCGGGCTGCACGGTGTCTGCGTCCCCCAACCCCCCAACCCCCCGGCCCGGCAATGCTCGCGATGATGACGAGGGCCGCCCGCTCGGACACACGATTCGGCACGGCAGGCAACCAGTCGGGGCAAGGTGATAGCGGCAGCAGGTGGCCATGGCGGACCTGCTGGAGTGGGGCCCCCTCGATGGCCCCGCCGGAGCGCAGCGGAGTCCCCGGAGCCTCAAGGGCCGAGGACGAGGACGAGGAGGGCGGGTGCGTGGACATGGGCATCGACACGGACGCCCGCTGGCCCGCCCCGGCTGGGCCCAGCAGCAGCAGCGGGTCGGGCGGGGTCTCGTCGAAGTAGCCGAACTCGGTGGGGCTGGCCGCCAGGTGGGCCAGGGCCGCCTCCAGCATGGACGGCGGCTGCGGGGGCCCCTCGGTCGGTCCCGAAGACGGGCCGGCCACCGAGCCCACGGGCCCCTGCGGCCCGCCGGAGACAGCCAAGAGCCGCGAGCAAATGAGGGCCAGCCGAAGCCACGCCTTGGGGAATAACGCCCAGCAGGCGGGGCAAGGGGAGATCTGGGGGCCGGGCGGGCGACGGACCGAGTCGGGGGTGGCCATCTGGGCGGCCATGGCCTGCAGGGCGGGACCCAGGGCACACGGCGGCCCGGCGGCCTCCTCGGCGAGGGCCGAGCGGAGCAGCATCGACCGCCGTCCCGTCGCCACCTTCACCCGGTGGCACTCGCCTCCATCCCCCGCCGCAGGGGCGCCCTCGGGGCAGTCGGCACCGTCCCCCGGGAGGGCCGGCAGCGGCTCCGGATCGCCGTCGGTGGGCAGGAGCAGATCCAATAGGCCCACATCGTCCCCACCCTCCTCGTAGGCAGGCGGTGGGGGCGCCGGGGCGGGGGCCGGCGGGGGGGCCACCCCGGGGGCCGCCTCGTCGTTGTCCTCGGGGAGCAGATCCACCTCGCCGTCGTCATCCTCGGGCAGAAGGTCCACCTCGTCGTCCCCGCTGGCCCCGGCAGGCCCCTCACGCCCCGCGGCCTGCTGCTGCTGCTGCTGCTGCTGCTGCTGCTGCTGCTGCTGCTGCTGCTGCTGCTGGGGCGGAAGCGCGGTTGCCGCCTGAGAAGCGGCGGCAGGCTCCTTGGGGGAGCCGGGACCGGGGCCAGCCGAGCGGGCGGGGGCAAGGAAGGGGCACAGCAGATCCGCCAGGGCTGACCCCCCGGCCACACACCAAGAGGACCGCGTCGTCACGCCGCATCGGGCATCCCCGGTGGGGGTCGGGCAGCCCTCACAAACGCCCCGGGCAGCGGCAGTCGGAGCGAGGCGGCGGCAGGGGCAGACCGGGGATGGCCAGGGGCGGATGGGGGCACGCTGCCGGGCTTGTGGCGCCCTCTTCCTCTGCCTCTGGGGGCACGGGCGAGGACGCGGCGGCCTCGTCTCCAACATCCGGCGGGCTGTCGGGGGCGGCCTGCTGGCCCTGGCGGGGGCGGCCTCAGGCGTGGGTCGGCGGGCCCGGGGTGTGGGCGCGGGTTGGCACTGGAGCGCGTCGAAGAGCAGCCCGTAGCCAGGGCCACACCCGAGACTGGTGCTGAGCAGCGACCGCACGGCCCTGCGGCCCCCCCGGGGAAGCAGAGGCACACCACCAGCACCGGGTCCGGTCAGGTCAGCGCCGTGAGGGTCGCGAAAGACAGTACAACCGCACTCTCCGGCCCCCGGGGAGGCAGGCACTGGGTGGGGGGGCCGTGCGGACGGACCCTTCGTCGAACTGGGCCACGGCCCGGCGGAAGATGGGATCCACCGGGAAGTCCCGCTCCAGCTTCTTGTAGCTCAGCGCCCCTGGGCGCCGCTCCAGGGTGGCCTGCCGCCGCGCCTGTTGGTGTGGCCGCCCACCGCCAGGGAGCCAGACACGACAAGAGCGGAGCAGATGTGAAGAATGGCCCGGATCCAGGACTACGAGGCCCGGACGAGCCAGCTGGTGGGGTGGGGAGACCTTGCGGGTCTTCTCGGCACGCGCCTGCTGGGGCCCGTCCTCGTCGTCCTTGGAGCCCTCTGTGGCGCAACCAACAATGATGAGAGACTGAACCACCCAGCAGGGTAACAGACTCTTGTGGTCGGGCTGGGACTGGGCGAGTCCACCCAGCACACGGTAGGTGTCCGTGTGGACGGAATCTACTCGGCACGAATAGATTTTGGTGGCCGCGTCAAGGGTGCACCCAGCGGCTTGGAAATTAGTTCTTGTAGTTCCTTGATCATGTTGAGTTGCCAGAACGTCCGAAAGAACATCAAGAAGCTTAAGACTCCATGAATTTTTCACAGTGATCTTATTTTCGGCGCTGAGTTTGGTGGCCTGGGAATAGATGGCCTCCATCGCACGACAGAATTTGAAATGTTAGATGAGCCTGAAGAGCCGCGGAGAATTTAGGCTATTGCCTGTTTACTCCACTCGTCTGTATTTTCTGGATTGCGGGGCTGCGAACTGCTCACTGTTTCGACTTTTCTCGGGAAAATTGAAAGAAATGGGCCTTACCGAGCCTGACAGTCCAGAAAAGCTGCACACGCTGACACTTTCCATCCCGACCTCGGTGGCGAAGCTTCCGCCGGTCGTCCCTCCCACACCTCATTATTACAAGGTCCACAGAACAGCATGTTGTATGGCATGTTTCCGCGTGGAGGATCGGCAGTTAAAAAATGGGCGCCAGGATCGTTTCACGCGGCTCTTTTTCGGGACGGCCACCAATTCGCAGCTTGCGAGCCATTGGTTCTCATATCAAACCGTGCAAGCTATTCGAACGTTTGAGATTCTTCTCATGGTGGTATCCATTATTGTCGAGACCATTTATGCTGTTCTCAGCACAGAGTACTTTACGTACCTTTCGTATTATCTTCTCCTGGCGTACTTGATCGTCTGTTCTCTCACAGCCACATGGAAACCTGAATGTCGGCTTCTCCCCAGGTCCAACTGACGGCCCATGCCAACGACAGCCAGAACCCACCCTTCCTGACGGCCCGCGAGCTCCAGTCGATGCCTCGGGCCCCCCCATTCTGCTGTTCCAAGGGCTCCAGCGCATTTCACCGCTGTAACGTCCCCACGACGACCCGGTTCAAGTGGACCTACATCATGGCCGAGCTGGCTTTCACCAACGGTCCCGTCATCAACCACCGCAACCAACCAGGAGCTCATCGGCACCCCCCCCCCCCCCACACACACACACGTCCCCGAACAGCCTTTGTGGCCTCGATCATCTACTGGGTGCTGCTGTTCCCCTCGCACCTCGACCGGCCCGGGTCCGCAGCTGCCTCGACCCGTTCCGACCGCCAGCGGTGGCCGCCCCGCCGGGGGGCCGGAGATCACTGCCGATCCTCGAATCCATTGGGCGATCATCATCTTCATGGGCGCGGGACCCTCGTGGCGGTCGGGGTGTGGCTGTCGGGGGCTGCTGCTGGGGTGCAGGTACGAGTACTTCACGACGAGCTGCTTCCACGGGGCCAACTCGCTGATCGTGCTGACGGAGCTCTGGCTGCTGACCAGCTTCCTCTTCGACCTGGCCCACATCTGGGTGCTCCTCGTCGAGGGTGTCCTCTACCTGCTCCTCATGTGGGCCGTCTATGCCGCCCAGGGCAGGTTTGCACATCCTCGCCATGCCCTCTGCTGCTGCTGTGCTGCTGCGGGACACTTCCAGCAAGCCCGCCGAGGCGTGTCTCACCCTCGTTGCCTCCCGCCCCTGCCCCGGCGCACGCCCAGGTGGATCTACGGCATCCTGGACTGGAACAAGTCGGGCGCCTGGATCTGGTACATCATCATCGTGGTGGCCTTCATCCTCGTCTTCTCCCTGGTCGTCCTCATGGTCCGCCTCCTTCCCCCCCCCCCCCCCCCCCCCCACCCACCCACCCTCCACACCGCGTCACCCTTGCTGCGTGCCCTCGTCCCGTGAGCCTCGCCCTCATGTTGGCGCCGCCCTCCATCTCCAGGCCAACCTGCGCAACTCCGTGGCCCGGTGCCTCGGGTCGCGCCTCTACCGGCACCCCCGTCCGTCCCGCCCCCCTGTCCTGCCCCCGCCCTGATCCGGGGGCCCGGCCCTCCTTTTCCTTCTTCCGTCGTCACTGGTCTCACGACTGGTCTCACACGGTGGGCGGGGGGCGCAGACGTGGTGACGCATTCGCTGGCCGAGCCGGCCGAGGGCGAGGGCGAGGGCCCCCCCGCGGTGGAGCTGCAGACGGTCCCCGAGTCGCCCATCGTGCGGGACGCGCTCTCGCACACGCCCACGACGGTCCTCCAGATGGGGCTGCCCCCCGAGGAGTGCCCCCAGGGCCCCAGGCAGCCCGGCGAGACCCAGTCGCGCCCGCCCAGCCGCCAGTCCGAGGTGGCCGAGAGTGTCAGCTCCCTCTCCTACTAGGCGCCTGTCTCACTAACCGCCCCTCCCCACCTCACCCTCAACCGATCCTCGTCACGACGGTGATTCGACGTTGTCCCGTTTTTGCGCTCTGCGGCATTCTCTCGAGATTTTTTCGCCTTTTGGGCATATAGGTGCCCCCATCCGATCGGGTGGTGTGGGCATCCATCTCCCCCCTTCTCTGCCTTTTTCTCCACTCCCTCCATCTTCCTGCTCCCTTCGGTTTGTGATGTTTGGTTTAATCGTTCCACATTTTTTTTTTCGGATTTTTGTTTGGCCTCGGGGGCAGAACACGAGCCTCTTCTTTGTAGGCGCCGCGATTTTTTGGTTCCGGCAACTGTTCTCAGTTGCCCTGCCCTGCTCCACTATTCCCGGTCGCGGCCTTTCATGTCGCTCACGCGCTAAATGGCCTCCAAATACGATCTCTCGACATATTTACGAGAGTCACGCATCGACCATGTTCGGGCAGCTCGAAATTTACGGGATATTCTGGAGTCGGAGTTGCGGCAGTATTCGCCCAAAGACGCTGCCTCCCTGATGAAATTTCTCTCGCAAATCCTCTCTCAGTTGATCGACTCATCTGATGTTAGCGAGAGAGTCGCAGGAATAGCAATCATTGATCAGTTGATTGACATGCCGATAGATAAAGTCTGCGTCGTCCCGTGTTGCCCACTGTCACCACGTGTCCCCCCCACTGCCCAGACGCGTCTCTCTGGCTTCCTGCGGATGGTGCTCCCATCGAGCGACCCGCTGCTGGTGAGCTGCGCCACCCAGGCCATCGGGCACCTGGCCCGGTCGACGGGCAGCCTGATTGTGGACTTCGTCGAGTTCGAGGCTCGGGCGGCCTTCACATGGCTCAGGCAGCCCCCCGATAAAGCGTCTGCCCAGCCCCTCGGGTTTGCCCCCCCCCCCCCCCCCCCCCCCCCCCCAGGGCAGGCGATGGGGACGGTGGTCTCCCTTCCCCCCGGTGCCCGCCTCCTCAACGGCGGCTCTCCCCCCGTCGGGCCCGACCGACCGTCCGCAGGGAGCCCCACTGGCGCGAGTGCGGGGTGAAGGTGCTGCGGGCCCTGGCCGCCAACGCGCCCAACATGCTGTACCTGTATATGCCGGCCCTGGTGGAGGTGGTCTTCCCGGCCATGTGCGACCCGCGCCCCGAGATGCGCGCCCAGGCCACCCTCATGCTGCGGGCCTTCATGCAGGTCCTCAGGCAGCGCCAGGACCACCAGCGTCGCCAGGAGGAGCAGCTGCTGATGCACCTGCAGCAATTCGGCACCCCCGGTCCGTCGCCCTCACCCCCACCCCCGACCGGCCGCCCCCGACCGGCCGCCCTCCAGGGAGGTCGGATGCGATCATGCTGCTCACGCTGGGGGGTGTTGCTGCTGCCATCCCGGCTGGGACAGGCGACCAGGGCATGGCCCTCCGGCGGAGCCTCCAGCAGGTCTGCCGCCACCGCCGCGCCCTCCCTCCACACCTGCCGCGCCCTCCCTCCACACCTGCCACGCCCTCCCTCCACGCCTGCCACGCCCTCCCTCCACGCCTGCCATGCCCTCCACCCAACCAACCCCCCCTCCGTTGCCGCGCCTTCTCCGCTCCTGTCCTCCGCTCCTTCGGCATGCTCTTTGGGTGTTGGGCCCCGCTCGTTCATGACCCGACCCGCGTTTGGCTCGCTCGGGGCCCCGGGGCTGTGCAGATCGCCCAGTGGCACTTCCGGCTGTACGACCAGGCCGTCTCGGTGCTGCCCCCCGCCCGACCCCTCGGCAAGGAGAAGCCCCACGTCATCACGGGCGCCCTCAACACACTCGCAGAGGTCTCGATGCGCCCACCCCCGTGTCTCTGCCACCCCCGTGTCACGTACACGCACACACACACACGCACACCGGGTCATGTCGCCTCATGGTGCCTGTGCCTGTGCATGCGCATTTGGTCGGTGGGGGGGCTGTGGGGCCTGCGCCGTCCAGCTGGTGCGGAGCCCGGCCTGCGAGGACTTCCTGCTGCTGCCCCTGAGCGCCTCGACGCCGCCCCCCGCCACGGCCATCTCGCTGGGCGAGGCGCTGGCCTCGCTGGGCTGGGGCCCCGAGTTCCCGGGCCCGGGGGCCGAGGGCGGCCCGCAGGCAGCGGGGCGGGGCGCCGAGCGGGATCCGGGCAACGAGCGGCCCTTCGAGGTGCTCTGCGCCCTGGCCCTCGACCTGCTCCACTCCTCCACCCAGCAGCCGTCCGTCCCACCCGCTCCCACCCACCCACACCCCTGGGCTGCTGCCCTGACCGAGAGCGTGGCCTCCACCCCGGCGGACGGGACCCCCAACCAGCATGTCCCCCGCCCGGCCCCCCACATGCCCCCCGCAGGATCCGGCTGGCGGCGCTGGAGCTTGTTGCGCTGCTTGCCCAGCACACCCCCGGCCGGTTCGCGCCTGTCTGGCTGGGGCCTGCCATGGCCCAGGTCACGGCCATGCTGCACGCCCGGAAGGATGGCCCCGAGCGGGTGGCCGCCCTGCGGACGCTGGGCGTGCTGGCCCTGGCCCTGGGCCCGGGGGCCATCTCGGGGGCCCTGCTCCAGCCGGCGCTGCTCTGGGTGCGCGAGGTCCTGGCCGCAGGCAAGAAGCGCCACGGGCCGGCCCTCTGGCAGGAGGCACTCACGTCCGGCCCTCCCCTCCCTCCTCCTCCCCTCCACCCCCACCACCATGGGCGCTCACATGCTGCTGTGGGGGCTGTGGGCGTGGGTGGGGCCCGGGGGTGGCGGCAGGTGCGTGGCCCGGCTGGCGGAGGGGCTGCCGGGGCTGATGGAGGCCGAGGTGCCGGCCATGCTGGACAAGCTCTTCGCCGAGCCGCCCTCGGAGCCCCTCGTCGAGGCCCGTCCCCGGCCCCCACGCCACCCCCCTTCCCCCTGCCTCCTCCTTCCCGCACGGGGCACCTTCTCCACTCCCCTCCGCCGCCACATGAGGGTTGCATGGCCCCGGCATCGCCTTCCCCGCCCAGCCGTGCCTCGCCTGACGTTCCGCTGTTCCTTGTCCTTGTCGCTGTTCCTTGTCCTTGTCGCTGTTCCTTGTCCTTGTCGCTGTTCCTTGTCCTTGTCGCTGTTCCTTGTCCTTGTCGCTGTTCCTTGCTGTTCCGTGTCCTTGTTGCTGTTCCGTGTCCTTGTCGCTGTTCCTTGCTGTTCCGTGTCTTGTTGCTGTTCCTTGCTGTTCCGTGTCCTTGTCGCTGTTCCGTGCCCTTGTCGCTGTTCCTTGCTGTTCCGTGCCCTTGTCGCGCCCGTGTTGGGGCTGCCCGGTGGGACTGTTGGGCTCCGGTGTCGGTCCCTTGGGCTTTCTTTCTGTGGGCGGGGCGGCACGGCCGGGCGCAGGCGCTGGGGCTGCTTGCGGAGCATCTGCCGGGGCTGCGGGTGACCATCCAGCGGCGGCTGCTGGACGGGCTGACCCGGGTGCTGGCCGGATGCCCCTTCGTCATGTTCGCCCTGCCCCGGGGCCACGCCGCCCAGCCGGCCGTGGTCAACACCCAGGCCGCCATGGCCTTCCCCGCCGACGTGGTCCTGGTCCGCACCCCGCCATCCCCGCCCCGCCCCGCCCCGCCCCGCCCATCTATCAGCCCGCCCCGACCGAGGTAACCACGCCGGTCTGGCAGGGGGCAGATCGCGGCCCTCATCTCGCCGTCCATTCTCGTGCCGTCCTGTTCCATCTCTCCGTCTGTGCCGTCTGTGCCGTCTCTCCGTGTTGCCTGTGCCGTCGTCTGTGCCGTCCGTGCCGTCTTTGCTGGGCAGGCCCTGAGCACCCTGGCCACGTTCGACTTTGGGCCGCTGCGGCTGGAGGGGCTGGTGGCCGAGTGTGTGGTCGAGTACCTCGACGCCGACATGGCCGCCGTCCGCCGGGCGGCCGTCCTGACCTGCTGCAAGCTGCTCCTGCCCCCGCCCGGTCCGCCGGGCCCCTCGCTGGCTGGGGCGCCTCGTGGGGACCCGGTTTCATGGATGTTGCCTAGCCATCCTCTGGCTGCGGTGCGCCTCGTGGGGACCCGGTTTTCATGCCACTTGTGGGCCTCTGGCCTGGCTGTGCGGTGGTGCCTGCAGAGGCCAAGTGGCCCGCCCAGCCGCCCGTCCACGCGGCCTGGCCGCTGCTGGGGCGGACCCACTCGCCGACGGCCTCGGGGCCCACCTCGCCCGAGGTCACCGGGGAGCGGTCGCCCTGCGGCACCCCCGTGCTGCCCGTGCTGGCCCTGCCCGGGGCCGTGACGCCCACCTCGGCCCCGCCCACCCCGCTGGGGCTGGACTCGCCCCCCAAGCAGCCGGCCCCGGCCCCGGCCCTGGGCCCGCCGGCCCCCCTGACGGGGACCACCCCCGCCCACCAGGTCTCGACGGGGGCCCTGGCCATGCTGGCGGGGCCGCCCTCGGCCGACACATCGCCCATCACGCCCTCCGCCCGGGCCGCCGCGGCCGCCCCCGACGCCACCGGGACGCCCGCGCTGGCCATGGCCATGGTCACCCTGTCCGAGTTCCCGCCCGCCGAAGCGGAGGCCTCCGCCTCGGACTCGCACCCGCCGCCCGGGGGGGCCGGTGGGGCCACCGCGACGGAGGAGGAGGAGGGCCGGGGGCCCGCGGGCAGCCTGGTCGAGCAGCCCGAGGAGGAGCCCGAGCCGCGGCACCGGCACCACAAGAAGCACCACCACCACAAGAAGCACCACCCGGCCCCGCCCGCCGCGGGCCCGCTAGCCGACGAGCCCCTGGCCGCCCTCCGCACAGCCGCCGCCCCGCTGCCCGAGGCGCCCCCGGCCCGGGCCAGGACCCCCCTCAAACCCGCACCGGCAGCCGCCGAGGCCCCCGGGCTGCCCCATCTGGGCCTCCCTCCGCCGCTCCACTCACGCTGCTCAACCCCCTCCCCCATGCTCGCCCCCGCGCCCCCGCCCGGGCCCGCAACTTCCTTGTCGGGGCCGCCCGAGCCGACCCCGCCCACTCCGCCCCGCACGGGGGCCGCCCTGCTCGGGGGCGGGGCCGGTGGGGCCGCGGCCGCCGATCGACCGACCCACCGCCGCGTGCGGACGTGGGCCCCCTCAGCCGGGGGCGGGGTCCCCGAGGGCGATCTGATCGCTGCTGCTGCCACCGCCGCCGCCGCTGCTGCTGCTGCTGCTGCTGCCCGTCCCCACGTGGCCTCCTTTGAAGGCACGGCGGGGTCCCCGGGTGCGGGTGGCGCGGGTGGCGCGGGTGGGAGGCCGGCCCTGACCTCGCCCCGGGGGGGCGCCGTCTCGCCGCCGCGGATGTTCTCGCCACGGCCCGGCGGAGGGGTGGCCTCGCCCCGCGGCCCCGCCACCAGCCCGGCCAGCCGCCCCGCAACCGCCGCCCGGCAGCAGCCCGCGGTCGCCACCCCGAGCGCCGCCCCGCCTGCCGTGGGGCCTGCCCGGAGCCTGGTGGTGAACGTGCTGGAGAAGCTGCTGGTCGTGGGGGCGGCCGACCCCAACCCGGCCATCCGGGCGGCCGTCTTCGGGGCCCTCAAGGGCGGCTTCGACCGCTACCTGCTCTCGCCCGACTGCCTCCGCAGGTCGCCCCGCCCTCCGTCCCATCCTCCCTCGCCCTTCCTTCAGCCCCCTCGCCCGACTGGCGGCTGACCGGCTGGCCTGGGACGGGACGGACTTGGTGCTGTCTGGCTGCCTGTTCCTGGGGGGGCAGCGTGGTGATGGGCTGCAACGACGAGCAGTTCGAGGTGCGCCTGGCCGCCGTGACCGTCCTCGGCCGCCTGGCCGCCTACCACCCCGCCGCCGTCATGCCCGTCGGTCCGCAGGGCCGCCCCGCCCCCCGCCCATGCCCACCATCCAGGCCCTCATCCAGGCCACCATCCATGTCCACCACGCATGCCCGCATCCATGCCCACCACCCCTGCCCACCCGTGATGCCCATTCGGCCCCACACCCGCCCCCCATTGGTGGGTCACCACCCGCCCACCGCCCGCGCGCCCATCCCTGGCTGGCCTGACCCCCCTTCCCTCCCCTCCCCCCGCTGTCGTCGCCTGCCTTGCCTGGTCGCTGCGGCTGCGGCCGGGTGTATGCGCAGTGCGGCAGCTGCTGGTGGCCTCGCTGGACGAGATCCAGCGCCACAGCCAGCGGGGGCCCTTCCCCTTCCTGCTGGGCGACGGGCTGCCCGCGGCCGCCCCGGGGCTGCTGCTCTACCCCGCCCACCCGGCCCAGCCCCACCCCGGGCACTCCGCCCCGGGCAGGCCCACATCGCCCCCGGCAGGCCACCCGGGCGCCCCGCTGGGCATGGGCATGGGCATGGGCATGGGCATGGGAGGCGGGGGCATGGGCGGGGGCATGGGCATGAGCATGGGCATGGGCATGGGGGGCCCGGGGGGCGAGCACATGACGGGGGGCGTGGGCCCGATGGGTGCCATGGGCCCGGGGATGATGGCGGGCATGGGCATGGGCATGGGCATGGGGGGCATGGGCATGGGCATGGGCACGGCCGGCCCGCGGCTGGAGGGTCCGGTGGTGAGCGAGGCCTCCGTCAGCCGGCTCCTCCACGCGGCCGGCCTGGCCACCGCCCAGGAGGCCCTCGGCACCGCAGCGGCCGAGTGGGACGACCCCCTCGCCGCCCCCAGGCCCCGCAAGGTCCCTGCCCCATCCCCACCGCCACCCCCACGGTCCTTCTGTGGCCCCGCCATCACCACGGGCCCCCCGGTCCCTGGGTCTCGAGGCCACCCCGTCGGGTGGGCGCGTTGGGGCGGGTTGCCGATGCCGCCACTGATCGCCCTTCTGTCCGCGTCCCCTCGACTTGCTGGCTGGCTCTGGCGGGATGGGGGCCGCTGCAGGACTCTCTGCCCTCCAATTCGCCCGGCCTGGGGTCCCGCCCTCGGCGCGGCTCTGTGGCCGACCTGATGGCCGCCCCATCCTCCTCGGCCGGGGGCGCCGGCACGTGGGCCGCGGGGGCCTCCGGAGGCGGCCTCGGGGGCACGCTGGGGCTGCTGGGCGCGGGCGCGGGCGATCTCGACAAGCAGACCAACCCGGGGCCCTTCCGGACGGCCCAGGGGCTGCTGGTGGGGCTGGGCGGCGGCCCCGAGGGCCTCGGCCCGGGCGGCCCGGGGGCTGAGGGGCTGCTGCTGGAGGGGCCCAGCCAGCCGACCCCCGGAAGCCTCTCGGCCATCGGGGCCCCGGCCGCCCCGGGGGGCCCGGCCGCTGACGGGATGGGGGGCGTCGCCGCCGGGGGCGCGGGTATCCTCCAGCAGAGCGCAGCCATCCTGCAGCGGCTCCTCGAGGCCGGTCCGTCCGCCCCCCGCCGCCACGGCCACCCCCACATCAGCGCCGGTGTCCTCGCCCTCGCCCTCGCCCTCGCCCTCGCCCTCGCCCTCGCCCTCGCCCTCGGCCCCTCTCGCTGGCCGACGATGGGCTCCCTGATCGTGACGTCTTTCGGCTGATGGGGGGGCGGGCCCGTGATGATGGCGGGTGGCGACGGCTGCAGGGGGCGTCCACCTGCGGGACTTTGCGGGTGTGCTGGTGGCCTCGCTGGCCCCCAACCTGGCCCACCCCAACCCGGCCACGGCCATGGCAATGATGGGCGCCCTCGCCGTCCGCCCCCCGCCCCCGAACCCTGCTCCCCCCCCCCTCCTCCTCCTCCTCCTCCTCCTCCTCCTCCTCCTCCTCCTCCTCCTCCTCCTCCTGCCACGCCTACCTGGCTCCCCACTGGCTCCCCCTCGTTTCTGTCTTCTGTCTGGCTGGGCGGTGCAGGCGCTGATGGGGTGGCTGGCTCCACTGACCCCCCCCCCCCCCCCCCCGCCCTCACCCCCCCCCCCCCCCCCTCTCTGATGGTGATGTCGGTGCAGGCGCTAATGGGTGTGGGCAGCCTGGGGGAGGGGCCCTTCGGGAGCATGGACGAGGTGGTCCACTGCCTGGCCGCCCAGATCTGCGACCCGCTGGGCCTCCCGAGCGCCGCCTCTGCGCCGCGGCCACCCTGCGGTCCGTCTCCCCGCCCGGCCCCTGCCTGCCACCCCTGCCCGGCCCTGGATGGTCAGCCTTCCTGTTCCTCCCCACCTTCGACCTTCTCGGGCCGCCCGTGGGACGGCGCACGAGGCCGGTGCCCTGGCGCCCTGCTCAGGCCTGACCCCCACCTGGTCCCCTGGGGCGGCGGGTGCAGGCGGTACGTCGAGGCCGCGGGGCTGGTGGGCGTGCTGCCCTACGTGCGCTACCCGGCCCTCCTGCCGGCCCTCCTGCGCATCTTCAACGCCGGCCAGGAGTGCCCCATCGAGGTCCCCCGCCCAGCCCCCGCGCCCGCCCCTTCGCCCCCCCCCCCCCCCCCCATCCTCGTGCGCCTCCCCTCGCCCCCTCTCCTCGGACGCAGGCACAGCCCCATGCCTTCCCCTCATCCGCGACCCGAACCTGGGCTGCCGGGCTGGTGGCGGCTGGTGTTTTGCAGGTTCGGATGGGGGTGGTGTCGCTGCTGGGCAGCATGGGCGCCCTGGACCCGCACCTCTACCGGCCCGCCCTGACGGCCGCCCCCCAGCCCACCGCCGCGGGGGGCGCCCCGGGCCCCATCCTGGGGGCGCTGACCTTCCCCGGCCCGGGGGCGGCCCCGCTGGAGGGCGCCATGGCCGGGCCCAGCACCCTGGCCGCCGAGGAGGGCCCCGCCATCCCGGGCTACCTGCTCCCCTGGGCCGACGATGCCCTGCGGCCGCTGGCCGGGGCGGCGGCCGGTGGGGCCAGCGGGCTGCCGCCCATCACGGCCCAGTTGCTGCAGCAGCTGCGGGCGCCGGCGGTGGGCCTCCGGCGGACGGAGGCTGCCCACCCGGGGCGGGTCGTGCCGCGGATGAAGGGCCGCTCGATGGGCCTCCGCCAGTGGATGGTCGACCTGCAGGCCCGCCCGCGCACGGCCACCGTGGGCACCGTCATGATGGCCCCGCACCACCTCCACCAGGGTCCGCCCCGCACACGCACCCACGCACCCCGCCCAACCGCGCCCCTCCCGCCCGCCCCCGCCCCGAGCCCGCCAAAGGGACGCCCCAGTTCCTGATCCAGGGCCCTTTCCTTTCCTGGGCACTGCACTCTGCTCCTCGGGGGCGTGGCGGCACCTGCCATGCCGGGGGCGCAGCGGCGGACGACCCGCTGGGGGACCTGACCCCCGCCAGCCCGCGGTACTACCACACGGTGGTCCTGGCGGCCCTCACCCGCACCCTGGCCGATCCCTCCCTGGCCCCGGTCCGCCCACGCTCCCGCCCGCCGCCCTGCCTCCACTGCCCTCCCGACACGGACCCTCCTGCGCCCATTGCTCTGCCTGTCTGCTTGCCCCTCCTGCTTTGCCTGTCCCTGCTCTGGCTGCCTGCCCCTGCTCTGCTGCTCTGCCTATCCCTGCTCTGCCTGCCCCTGCTCTGCCTTCCCCTGCTCTGCCTTCCCTGCACTGCCTTCCCCTGCTCTGCCTTCCCCTGCTCTGCCTTCCCCTGCTCTGCCTTCCCTGCTCTGCCTTCCCTGCTCTGCCTTCCCTGCACTGCCTTCCCTGCACTGCCTTCCCCTGCTCTGCCTTCCCTGCTCTGCCTTCCCTGCTCTGCCTTCCCTGCACTGCCTGACCGGGTCTGCTGCACGTACTGGGCGCCTGTCTGGTGGGTCGGGGCGGGCTGCCCGCAGCTGCACCAGTCGGCCCTGCGGACCTCGCTGTTCGTCTTCGGCAGCCTCGGCCCCGGGGCGGCCACCCGGCCCTACGTGGGGCTGCTGGTGCCGCTCCTGCTGGACCTCGTCCGGCCGCCCACCCTGCCCCTGCCCGGCCCGGGGGCCGACCTGGCCGCCCTGGGGCCTCAGCAGCCCCACCCCGATGGCCTCGCCCTCGGTGGCCCGGCGGGCGCCGGCACGGGCACGGGCAGCAGCGGCAGGACGGCCGCATGGGACCCTGCAAGCGTCCACGAGCTCGCCGCCGCCGCGCGCATGAACAGTCCGCCCACCCACCCCGCGCCGCCGCCCAGGCCCACCACGCCGCGCCCCCACCGCCCACCGCCCACTGCCCTCTGGTGCCGCCCATACTGACGGGGCGGGTGCCTTGGCGGCAGCGGGCGCCCGGCGTGTGAGCGCCACGGGGGACGGGGCCATGCGGGCCCAGGTGGTGCGGGCCCTGGCGGCCCTGGTGCGCCAGTGCGGCGAGGAGGTGGCCCCGTACTTCGAGCAGATCGTCCAGGTCGGCCGCCCCGCCCCCGCCCCGCTCGTCCCCACCGCTCAAACATCAGCCATCAACGGCATGCGCTGCATCCTCCGGATTGACTTCAGCGACATCATCACCCAGTCATCAGTTATCCATCATCCAGTTATCATCCAGTTATCATCCAGTTATCATCCAGTTATCATCCAGTTATCATCCAGTCATCCAGCCATCATCCAGCCATCATCCAGTCATCAGTTATCATCCAGTCATCTTCCAGGGGCAGCATCGTCATCATCATTGGCAACCACCCATCCATCATCATCCAATCATCATCATCCCGTATCACCATCCCGTCATCATCCCGTCATCATCATCATTACCGTGGGCTCGGGCCGGCCATGGGCTGGGGGCAGGTTGTGGTTGGGAACTGGGGGCAGACCCCGCTGTCGGTCTCCATCGAGCTGCTCGAGGGCCTCGCGGCCGCCCTGCCCGAAACCTACAAGGTCCGCCCCCGCACCGTCCCCGCCCCCGGCACCACCCTCGGCCCTGCAATGTGGGGTCCTTTGGGGGCTATCCCTTGCTGGCCGGCCTGTCTGGCGGCGGCCCAATTGACTGTCTTCCTGGCTGCCTGCTGACTGGCTGGCTGGCGTGTGGGGGCAGGTCTACATGCCGCAGCTTGTGCCGGCCCTGGTGGGCCTGCTGGGCGAGGACCCGGCCGTGGCCCTGGCCCTGGCCACGATGGGCCCCGGCCCCACGGGGCTGCTCTTCCAGCGGGCGCTGCGGCTGCTGCTGCTCTTCTTCGCCGAGGGGCCCTTCGAGGGGTCCGCACCCTGCCCCCCACCCTCGCCCCGCGCATACGTGCGCACACACACCCCCTGGCGAGGAGTGTTTGCCGGGCGCCCATCCACGAAAATTGCCTCATCGCTGCAAATGCCCCCGACGGTCCGATGAAAACGGGGACGTTCGCCCGATTGCTCCTGCGTCCCCAGAGGCAGCCGATGGTTCGATCGAGCTTCCTTCCCATGCGGCAACACCACCCAAGGCACACACAGCCCCGACATGCCTCCCCCCCGCCCCCTGCCGCTCGTCGTCATCGGCACCCTCACCGCCATCACCCACCGCACGGGCCGGGCGGCGGCTGTGCAGGTTTGCCGACCAGGTGGTGTGCGCCCTGGTTGGGGTGCTGCAGGCGGGCCCCCACCCGCCGAGCGGGCCGAGCCGCTGCCCCCCGCGGCGGCCCCGCCCACGATGGTGCCCCAGGGCGCCCAGCCCCCCGCCGGCTCGGCCGGGGGCGAGAAGGTCCCGCCGGGCCCCGGGGCGGCCATGCCGGGCCAACCCCAGGCCGCCGGGGGCGCGGGGCCGGGCGCGGCGGGGATGGGCGGCCTGGCGGCCCTGCTGCCCGAACTCAGAGTCACCTGCACCCAGGCCATCGCAGTCCTGGCCCGGGTCCGCCCCCCGCCCCGCCCGCCCGCCCTCCCACGCACACGCGCCCCTCCCCTCCATGCCTTTGTCATGGCCGGCCCGGCAACGGCTGCGCCCCCTCTGCCCGCTCCTCCCGGTGTCCCCGCCATCTCTCATCGCCATCCCCCAACTCTCATCGCCATCCCCCAACTCTCATCGCCATCCCCCAACTCTCATCGCCATCCCCCAACTCTCATCGCCATCCCCCAACTCTCATCGCCATCCCCCCAACTCTCATCGCCATCCCCCCAACTCTCATCGCCATCCCCCCAACTCTCATCGCCATCCCCCCAACTCTCATCGCCATCCCCCCAACTCTCATCGCCATTTCCAACCCAACCCAACCCATCCATTCATCTCGGCATCGTCCCCCTCACTTCGAACCCCTGCTGGGGCCGCCCCCTTGCAGCCCCGCAACCTGAACGCCACCTGACTGTCACAGCAGCAGCAGCAACAACAGCAACAACCAACAGCAGCAGCGCAGCAGCAGCATCGCCATCATCATCACCATCGCCACCGCCATCGTCATCACCATCGTCATCACCATCACCATCAGCACCACTTCCATCACCACTGATATCACCTCCCCCCCCCCCCCCCCTGGCGGTGGTGGCAGTACCTCGACCTGACCGAGCACGCCTCGCGGATCGTCCATCCGCTGGCCCGGTTCCTCTGCGCCCCCCAGCACCGCCTCCGGACGGCCGCCCTCGAGGTCCCCCTCCGCCCCCGCCCTGCCGTGTCATGTCCCGCCCTTGCATGTCATCCCGCCCTGGCATCTGTCATGTCCGCCCTGGCATCTGTCATGTCCGCCCTGGCATCTGTCATGCCCTTTGCTTCCACCCCGCCCTCCACCTCCGCTCCGCCTCGCCTCTCCGGAACCACGCGAGTGGGCGGCGCGGCTTGGCACCCGCGGCCCCCATGCATCGGCTGGCTGACCCCGCTTTCCCGTTGGGTCGTCTCATGTTGGGAGCAGACCCTCTACGTGGTGGCCTCGCACCTGGGGCCCGCATACGTGCTCTTCGTCCCCATGGTCGGCATCCCCCCCCAACCCCATCATCATCATCATCGTCATCCAATCATCATAATCACCCGACTTGGGGGTGGGGTTGGCGCAGGTTGGGCGGGCGCTGCAGCGGCACGCCCACGGCGGGGCGGCCTTCCCCGGGAGCCACGTTGCCGCCTACGAGCGGCTGGTCTCGGCCATCCTCAAGGGCGACCCGCCCCGCCCCCGCCCCCCGCCCTGGTCTCGGACCCCCACTGGTCAGCCCGCCCCCGCCCATCCACGGCCTCTGCCCATCCACGGCCCCCGCCCATCCACGGCCTCTGCCCATCCACGGCCTCTGCCCATCCACGGCCTCTGCCCATCCACGGCCTCTGCCCATCCACGGCCCCCGCCCATCCACGGCCTTTGCCCATCCACGGCCTTTGCCCATCCACGGCCCCCGCCCATCCACGGCCACGCTGACACCCACACACCCGCCGGCACATTCTTCCTGTGCGGCTGCCGGCCGGCGATGGTGGTTGAGCAGGGTGGCCGCCCCGCTGGTGGAGGCCCGGGAGGCGAACCCGCCCGTCTCGCGGCTCTTCCTCTCGGTGGACAACCTCAGGCGCGGTCCGCACGCACACCCCCGCGGGCCTGATCGTCACAGCCTCCACCGCTGTCACCGTCGTCACCCTCACCGCCAACCAATCGCCATCATCATGATGATCATTCTCACCCATCGCCACCACCACCACCATCATCATCATGATGATTCTCAGCATTCTCCGCATTCTCGGCATCATCCAATCATCACCACCATCATCGTCACCACCTCCACCACCGCTGCCATCATCATCGCCATATCCAATCAACCGACCACCATCGTCCGGCCTCTTGGGGGGCAGCGTGGAACCCCTCCCGGCGGACGACGGCCGAGGACTGGCTCCACTGGGCCTCCCGGCTGGCCCTGGAGCTGCTCAAGGAGTCTCCCGTCCCGGCCCTCAGGGCATGCTACCCCGTCGCCCAGGCCCGTCCCAGCCCCGGCCTGGCGGTGGTTCCCAGCCCCACAGCGGCAGTGAGGGGCCCAGACTGACCGAGCTGTCCGGGTCCTGCTGCGGATGTGTGTGCGTGTGCGTGTGGGTGGGTGGGTGTGTGTGGGTGTGTGTGTGTGTGTGTGTGTGTGTGTGTGTGTGTGTGTGTGTGTGTGTGTGTGTGTGTGTGTGTGTGTGTGTGTGTGTGTGTGTGTGTGTGTGTGTGTGTGTGTGTGTGTGTGTGTGTGTGTGTGTGTGTGTGTGTGTGTGTGTGTGTGTGTGTGTGTGTGTGGGTGGGTGGTGTGGGTGGTGTGTGAGCAGGTGCACGAGCCGCTGGCTTACGAGCTCTTCACGGCCAGCTTCATGGCCTGCTGGGGCGAGCTGGGGCCCCGCGAGCAGGAGGACCTCCTGGCCGCCATCAGGAAGGTCCCCACGCCAGGCGCCCCCTCCCCCCGCCCATCGTGCTCATCACACCGCCCCATGCCCACCGCACCGGCACCCATACCCATGGCACCATACCCATGGCACCCTACCCATGGCACCATACCCATGGCACCATACACATGACACCATACCCATGGCACCCTACCCATGGCACCATACCCATGGCACCCTACCCATGGCACCATACCCATGGCACCATACCCATGGCACCATACCCATGGCACCATACCCACCGTCTCCCCGTTCCCCTGGGGTGGCTGTTGCCCCTGGGCGGTCAGGCGCTCTCCTCGCCCGAGACGCGGCCCGAGGTGCTGCGGCTGCTGCTGGGGCTTGCCGAGGCCATGGAGCGGAGCTGCCAGCCCCTGCCCCTGGCCACCGACGAGCTCTCCCTGGCCGCCTGCGCCGAGCGGGCAAACGCCCTCGCCACGGCCCTCCACTACAAAGTCCACCCCGCCCCGCCCCGCCCCGCACAGAGGCCCATGCCCTCCATGCCCACGCCCTTGCCCATGCCCTCCATGCCCTCCATGCCCTCCATGCCCTCCATCCCCATGCCCCCCATCCCCATGCCCCCCACATGCCCTCCATGCCCTCCATATCCACGCTCATGCCCGTGTCCATTTCCCCGCGCCCATATGGAGCCCAGAGCCCTCGCTGACCGGATTGGCCATTGCGTCTGGGTCGTCTTGGGGTGGGGATGGGGGGCAGGAGCTGGAGTACCAGGGGCTCGAGGGCGACCTGCGGGACCAGATCTGGCTGGAGCGGGTGGCCCGGAGCATACCCCGCCACCCGCTGGTCTCCACCCAGATGCTGCCCGGCCCCCAGGCCCCCCCGGGCCCGGCCGGGCTGTCCCTGGCCCTCTCGCCGCCCCGCCTGACGGCCGCCCCGCCCGCCGTGGCCTGGCTGCCCTCGCCCATCCGGCCCACGCCCCTCTCCCCGCCCCGGCCGGCCGCCCCGCCCCTCGCGGTCGCCGTCTCGACGTCGCCCCCGCGGCCGCCCGTCCAGCAGGCCGCCAAGGGCCCCAGCAGCAGCAGCAGCAGCCAGCAGCAGGCGGCGCCCCTGCAGCGGCCCGAGCCCATCCGGCCGTCCGGCCAGAGCAGCTCCCTCTTCCCCCCGGCCGCCGCCCCGGCCCCGGCCCCGGCTGCCCCCGCGGCCGCCGCCGCCCCCTCCGCCCCGCCCGAGGCCGCCCCGGCGGCCCCGGCGGCCCCGGGGCAGGTGTATGTCTCGGGCCGGGACATCGCCACCTCGGCCTCGCCCAACGGGTGGTCCCTGCTGACCCTGCACACCGAGGAGCCCCTCCCCGCCCAGGAGCGCATCGCCCAGCCGGCCCCAGCCACCCCCGGGCGGGATGATGGCGGCCATGCCCCGGCCGCCCCATCGACCCCGCCCCGGGTGCGCTCGCCCCACGCGCCGCCCTCCCGGCCCTCGTCGCCCCCGTCCCGGAGCCCCAGCCCCAGCCCCAGCCCGACCCGGGTCACCTCGCCGCCGCCCCAACAGCCACAGCAGCCGCGGGGCCAGCAGCCCCCGACGCCGACCTCGCCCCGGCCCCTGCCCGCGGCCCTGGCCGCCCTCAACCTGCCCCCCGAGGTGCTCAACGCCCCGCCCAAGCGCAACAGCTTCATGCAGCGGCCGCCCCTGCCGCCCCCCTCGCGGCACGACTCCGACCCGGCCCTCGTCCCCACGGCCGCAGGGGGCCCCGCCCCCGCCCAGGCCACCCCGCCCGCCGCCGCCACCACCAGCAGCAGCAGCGGGGGCCACACCCCCCGGGCCGCCACTCCGGTCCCGACCGCGACGCCCCCTGCCCCGGCCGCGACCCCGACATCCCCCCGGGGCGGCCACCCGGCCAGGGCGGGGGCGGTGGTGACCCTGCCCGCGACGGTGCCCCCGCCCATCATGACCGCCTCGGCCCCGCTGCCCCAGCTGCCGCCCAGCGGCCCGCCGACCCCCAGCGCGCCCACCCCGGCCGCCCTGGCAGCCACCTCGGGTCCCGAGGCCACCCGCTCGCCCCGCTTCCGTCCCGCCCCGGGGGGGCCCGGCGGCCCCGTGGGGATGGGGATGGGCTCGCCCGAGGGCTTCTTCGCGGGTGGGGCCGCCGACGGGGCCCGGGCGGCGCTGCTGCAGCCCTCGCTGCGGAGCCGCCTGCGCAGCTCAGTCGAGGGCATCCTCGACCTCCAGAACCGCCTCATGGTCCCCACGCGCCCCTCCTGCCCCCACACACACACACACACACACGCACACACACGCCATCCCCCAACAGTGGATGTCACCCGCCCCTGACCCGCATCGCCCACCCCACCCCCCTCTTCCCCCGCGGGTGTTTGTCCATGTCTCACCGTGTGCTGGCTGGCTGGGCGGGCGGGTGTGATGGCGGGGGGCGGGATGGCTGGGGCAGCAAACCGAGAGCGCCATGGGGCTGCTGCGGCACGTGGAGCAGGCCATGCCCGCACTGGCCGAGCGCCGCGAGCTGTGGCTCCTCAAGCTCGGCAGGTGGGAGGGTCCGCCCCTGCCCCCCTGCCCCCTGCCCCTTGCCCCCCTGCCCCTTGCCCCTTGCCCCCTTGCCCCCTTGCCCCTTGCCCCCTTGCCCCCTTGCCCCCCTGCCCATACCCACGTGCTCGACTGCCCTCGGTGCCCATGCCGTGGTGCCCTGTTGACGTGTTGTCTTCTCCGGGCGGCATGGCGGCCGGGCGGCGGCACGGGAGGGCAGACGCGATGCACATCTACGCCCTCCAGCAGGACGGCGCCGCGGTCCGCCCCGCCACCATCCCCCCCCCCCCCTCTCTCTCTCTCTCCTCTGTCCCCCCTCGCCCCCCCGCGCCCTCGCCCCCGCGCCGGGCTCCGCTCGTGCTCAAATGCCGACTGCCCTTCGTCCGCCCGCCATCCGGGATGTATGGGTTGCTGGGCCCCTCACGTTGCTGCACTCCGTTGGTGGTGGGTGGGCTGCCGCGCCGGACATGGCTGTGGGGGGCCAACAGCAGCAGGACACGGCCTGGACGCTGGGCCGGCTGAACTGCCTGGCCGGCCTGGCCGAGTGGCCCGCCCTGCTCTCCATGTCCAAGGCCCGCCCCATCCACAGCCTCCCACCACCACAACCCTCATCGCCGCCATCGCCGCCATCATCATCCTCATCACCCAGCATCAGCATCAGCATCATCGTCACCACCACCAGCAGCCCCCAACCCCGAGTCGCCCCCCGATGGCCAGCGCCCCGCCTCCCTTCACGCGGCTCATCACCAATCATCAGGGACTCACTCGTCATCCATCATCAGGGACTCATCCCTGCATGCTGCTCCGCCGCTCATTCTGTGTCCGCCGTTCATTCTGTCCGCCGCTCATTCTGTGTCCGCGCCCCGCGGCCCACGCACGCGCAGGAGGCCATCGTGCACTTCGAGGAGAGCGGCTGCACGGCCGCCCGCTACGAGGCCGCCTACCTGGCCGCCCAGGCTTGCTGGAACATGGGCCGGTGGGACGTCCGCCCGCCATGCCCCCCAGCCCCCCCAGCCCCCCCAGCCCCCCAGTCATCTCCGTCTCTGACGATGCCTGCTCGGTCTCTGGCGATGCCTGCTCGGTCATCCTGCGTGGGCGGGCGCAGGAGCTGGGCAGCTTCCTGGAGGGGATGGACCCGAGCACCCCCAACCACGCCCTCTTCCAGGCCATGGACGCGCTGCAGCACGGCCTGCTGGCCAAGGCCCGGGCATGGATCGCGGCCGCCAGGCGCATCGTCGACACGCCCCTCACGGTCCTCGTCGGGTCCGCCTGCACACACGCATCCCCGCCAGGAGAAGAGGGGACTCAGGGGCCCGGAACGTGTTCGGGTGGGACCGCTGATGCGATCGGCAGCCAAACAAGCGGCCGAGAGATGGCCATAGGGCCATAGGGCCATAGGGCCATAGGGCCATAGGGCCATAGGGCCATAGGGCCGATGGAGAGTGCGGAGGAGAGGAGGAGAGGAGGAGAGGAGGAGAGGAGGAGGAGGAGGGAGGAGAGGGAGGAGAGGAGAGGAGGAGAGAGAGGGAGGAGGAGGAGGAGGAGAGGAGGAGAGGAGGAGAGGAGGAGGGTGAGGAGGGTGAGGAGGAGGGGCGGATGAGGAAGGTGAGGAGGAGAGGAGGATGAGGAGGATGAGGAGGATGAGGAAGAGGGGCGGGAGCGGCGGAGAGAGGAGGCGGCGGCAGGGGGTTCGAAATAAACCAACCGGAAAAACTGAAAACTGACTCAAAAGCATAAATAAGTGGCACCACACGCACCACGCACACACCCATAAGAACCCTCCGAGGGGAAGGGCGGAGGCGGATGAATAAATTCAGCCCAAACAGGCGAGCGGGTGAAGGCGGGGGGCATCGCCGCCCCCCATCAGCCATCGCCTCAGGCGCTGCTGTCGTGCAGCAAGGGGGTCGTGTCCCGGGTGGGCAGGACCGGCGAGGAGGCCGCCGCGGCGCCCCTGAGCAGCGCGGCCGGGACGACCAGCCGAATCTCGACGTCTCCATCCCCCTTGGCGATGCACCCCGCCAGGGCCTCCATCGGCACGCGCCACTCCAAGTCGCCCGTCGTGTCGGGGGCCACCTGGGCCGTGGCCGTGATGGTGGTGTGGGGGGCCTGGGCGGCGCCCCCGGGGGACTTCTTGTAGCGCTTGGGGTGCATGTAGTTGGCCGTGGTGATGGTCGAGACCACCAGCTGGGCCGCCAGGTGGATGAGCATGAAGTCGAACTGCGTCAGCACCAGGAAGACGCTCAGCAGCCCGCTCAGCCAGCCGAAGAGCCAGTACCCGTTGACCACCAGCTGACAGGCCCACTTGGGGAAAGGCAGCGTAAAGACGGTCGTGTTTTGGACGTGCGAGAGCATCCATGGATAGATGGTTGCATTGGCGTAGGCGCACACTAGATGCCAGAGACGATGGATTGATTACGGTGCGCCTCGCAGACCTGCTTGCCAAATAAAGCAGTAAAAAAGTAACCCTACCCATTTGGGCCATGTGTCAATCGGTATCCCCGCGAACTGGCACACATCAGAGGGTCCGAAATGGAAGAAATGGCTTTTCAGAAACCCAATCGCCGAGAAGAAGCAAAACGAGCCCAGTACCCAGATTGTAGATACCGAGATCGCTACTCGAACATCCATCAAAAGCTCCCCAACTCGCCTAAAGCCCATGATTCCGCCTCCTTTTCTTTCTTTTCAGCCTGCTCCCCCTGTTGGGCAGCATCGGCTCGGCTGCAGGCGCTATGCTCACCGCCTATTGTTCCTTTTCTTTCTGATCCAATGTATGCAGCGAAAGCTACCAACGGGCCTATCCTCTTTTTCTCGATGCACAACTCATCGCCGAACTCGAGGTCTCTTTTTGCTGATCATTTTTATTTTTACTGAATATCATCACATTATTTTTGCCCATAGGAAGCGATCACCTATAAGCAAAGCGACGACCCCAAACGGGCCGAGATCCGTGCCAATTGGGATCGCCGGTCTGTCCCGTCTCTCCTCGCTTCTCCACCCGCCAATGGGCTCCTTCCCCCCGGCCAGGCTCTCCTCCCTGCGGCCCTCGGTGGACGCCTGGCGGGACCTGCTCTCGGTCCACTCGCTGGTGCTCTCGCCACACGAGGAGCCCCAGGTCCGGGACGCGTCCTGTCTCACATATGGCACGCCGTTGATGGGACGGCCTCACCCGCGGGGTGCCTCGTTGGGCGACCCCATCCCATTTCTCATCCGCCGACGGGCCCACGATGACGGAATGGTTGCGCGGCGGGGTGCGGCGGGGGCGCAGGTGTGGACCCGCTTCGCCCAGATGTGCCTCGACGAGGGCCGCGCGGCAATGGCCCGCCGGATCCTGGTGGCCCTCATCGGTCCGCCCCTCCCCCCTACCGCCCCACCGCCCCGGCCCTTCCCATCGGCCGCCATCCCACACTCCTCTCGGTTCTTCCACGGCAACATCAATCGCGGCGCCGCTGCTCCGGTGCTCCGCCCCTGGTCCCTGGCGGCTCGTGCGGCCCAGGGTCCGACCCGGCGCAGTCAGACGCCACACCCTGCCATCCACGGGCCCCTGGCCATGGTCCGTACATTCCCCCCCACACCCTACCCCACCCCCGCCACACCCACCGCCCGAGTTGGCGCATCGTTCTGCTTCTGCTGCTGCTTCTGCTGCTGCCTCTGCTGCTGCTGCTGCTTCTGCTGCTGCCTCTGCTTCTGCTGCTGCTTCCGCCTCATCCTGCGTTCTCTGCTCTGGGGGGTCACGCGGGTCCGCGCAGACGTCTTACGTCTACCTGAAGCAGCTCTGGCAGTCCTCGCTGGCCCCCCACACGCACCCCGCCGGGGCCCACGCGGTCACCCCGCTGCCCATGGCCGGGGCCGCCATGGCCGGGGCGGCAGCCAGCGACCGGCTCTTCGGGGGCGTCGGGGTGGCCGACCCCGCCAGGGGCCTCCAGGCCCTGTCCCTCCTCCAGGGGTCTGCTTCACCTCCCACACCACCCACACCCCGCCGACAGACCTCATGGGGGCAGCTGACTCCGTCCCTGCTCCTGCCCCGGACCATCACCTCACCCGGATGCCCCCTCACCCGGATGCCCCTCACCTGGTTGGGATGCCCCTCACCTGGATGCCCCTCACCCGGATGCCCCTCACCTGGATGCCCCTCACCCGGATGCCGATGCCCCTCACCCCGATCCGGATGCCCTCCCTTTCTCACTGTCATGGCCCTCACCCCGATCCGGATGCCCTCCTGGCTGCAGGCTGGTGAAGCGACTGCCCGCGACGGGCGAGATGGGGCCCCTCCGCGCCCGGTGCCACCGCACCATCGGCCGCTGGATGCTCGCCGTGGGCCAGGTCGGCCCCAGCGCGCCCCCAGCCCGACCCGCCCTGCCCACCCCCGCGGCCCCAGCCTGTGCTCACGTCCACGCCTGCCTGCGCGCCTGATCGATCTCGGGGCGGGCCGGGCTGTGCAGGAGGGCAGCGAGGCGCTGCTGAACGAGTTGCTGCAGGCCACCCGGGACGACCCTTCCTGGTACAAGGCTTGGCGCCAGTGGGCCTCCGCCAACGCCGCGGTCCGCGCCGCCACCCGGCCCCCCACCCCGCCGCCTGCTCGCCGCCTGCTCGCCTCGCCGGCACGTCCATCCGTCCCTGCGCTCGCCCCACGGGTTTCGCTGCACCCCGGGATTGTGGCGGTGGGGTGGCGGTGCCCCTGAAGACGCCCTGACTCACCCCTCTCGGTCTCCTTTGCGCCGCCCATGGGGCCGCGGGGGCGTGTGGGCGTGTGGGCGTGGGGGCGTGGGGGCCTGTGGGCGTGGGAATCCGGCCGGCAGATGGCCGCCCGGTGCGAGAAGTACCCCGACCGCTACAAGCCCGCCGTCGCCATCAACTACACCGTCCGTCCCGCCCGCCGACCCGCCCGCACTCCCCCTGGGGCCCCGGCGGCCCACCGTTCTTGCTGACCATCTCCGCTGGGGCTGGGGCCGAATGCTGGGGGCTTGGGCTGAATGCTGGGGGCGCAGGTGGGGGCCGTGGACGGGTACATCCGGTCGATCCTGCTGCGCCCCGGCCAGTCGCTGCAGGACACGCTCCGCCTGCTGACCCTCTGGTTCAACCACGGGTCCGCTCCGCCCCGCACCCGCCCACCCGCACCATGCATCGCCCTGGGGGCGCCTCCCCCGCCCCCTCAGCGCCTGGCTGCCTGCCCGTGCGTCGCCCGGCGCTCCCAGAGGTCATCTGCCGGCTCACCGTCGGCGGTTTGCGGTGGTGCTGCTTGGCGGGTGCGGGGCTGCCGCGCAGGGCCGACGAGAAGGTGCGCGACATTGTGGCGCAGGCGTTCCGCATCCTGCCCGTGGACACCTGGCTCCAGGTCATCCCACAGGTCCGCCCGCCCCGGCACCGCTGCCCTGGTCCCGCCCATATGCTGCCCTGGTCCCGGTCATCGCCCCATCCACGCACCTCCTCACCGCGTCGCCCTCACGCACCACCGCCATTGCCGGCCGTTGGCAGCTGATCGCCCGGCTGCAGGCGAGCCAGCCCATGGTGCGCCACCTGGTGCACCGGGTGCTGACCCTCGTCGGCACGGCCCACCCGCAGGCCCTCATCTACCCCCTCACCGTCGCCTACCCCCCCCCCCCGCCCTCCTCTGCTGGGTCCCCGCCTCGCAGCCCCGCCTCACCATCCGGGCTGGTCGCCGCCTCCTCGGGGATGGGGTGCTGGGCGGGCGGGCGGGCGGGCGGGTTTGTGGGACGTGCAGACGGCCTCGCAGCAGCACATGGCCAGCGTGCGGAGCATCCTGGGCGCCATGGAGCCGGCCATCGTCGAGCAGGGCATCATGGTCTCCCAGGTCCGCACCCCGCCCCCGCCCCCGCCCCGGCCCCGGTACCGCACCCCTCACATGGCCCCCCGCATGCATGGCCCCCCATGGCCCCCCACCTGACCTCACGGGGGACTGATCGATGCTGGGGGGGTGCGGTGCAGGAGCTGATCCGGTGCGCCATCCTGTGGTCCGAGGGCTGGGACGAGGCCATCGAGGAGGCAAGCAGGAGGTCCGCCGCCCCTTTCGCCTCCCCCTTCGCCGCTCCCCCTGCCCGCCGAAACGGTCCTCACCGCCTCGGGCTGGCCGGGTCGGGTGGGGTGGGGTGGGGGCTGTGGCGGCGCAGGTACTTCGGGGAGCACAACGTGGAGGCGATGTTCAAGTCCTTCGAGGCCATGCACGCCGTCATGGACCAGGGCCCCACCACATACTCCGAGATCGGCTTCCAGCACCAGTTCGGACGCACCCTGGCCGAGGCCCGCGAGTGGAGTACCGTCCGCAAACGCACCACCCGACTTGATTTGGGGTCGGGGGAAAAAAAAAAAATGGTGGTGGTATAGTGGTATACCGCGGGGGCGTCTTTCTCTTTTATAACCGCGTTAGTGGTATAGTGGCAGCATTTTGCCCTTCCAAGGCAAAGATCCGGGTTCAATTCCCGGCTAACGCAAAACATTTTTTCATTTTATGTCACATTTTCATTTTTTTCCCCCTCCACCTAGCGCTATCACCTGACGCAAGACCAGGCGGACCTGACCCAGGCCTGGACGTGCTACCTGCGGGTCTTCCGGCGGCTGGCCCGGATCAACGGGGCCCTCAAGGAGATCGCCCTCGAGCGGGTATCGCCCCGCCTCCTCGCCGCCCGGGGCCTCGCCCTAGCCATCCCCAGTCCGCGCGCGCACACACACCCCCCCCCCCCCCCCTCCCCTCCCCTCCCCCCCACACACACACACACACACACACCAAAAATGGCATGCATGTGATATGCGCCCAGTCGCGACACTCAGCCCGATTTCTGCAGCAGCGCAAATCCCTCAATTCTCATCTTCCGTCCGTCCATCCCCTGGGGTGACGTGGGGGCACCCGCAGGCGCCTACCGGGCGCAAGAAGGGGCCTCGGTGACCATCGGGGCGTTCGACCCGCAGATGGAGGTGATCCCCTCCAAGCAGCGGCCCCGCAAGATGCGGATTGTGGGCTCGGACGGCCGCTCGTACGGGTACCTGCTCAAGGGCCACGAGGACCTGCGCCAGGACGAGCGGGTCATGCAGCTCTTCGGCCTGGTCAACAGCCTGCTGGCCAACGACAGGCAGGCCGCCCCGCAGGTCGGGCGGCGGCGCGCACACACACCCCCCACCCGCCTCATCTTGCCGTCATGTCGGGCGCCGCGGGGTGTCCTCCTGTGCCTTGGGGGATGCCCCGCTGCTTTGCTCGCCCCCTCTTCCCGGATGGGCGGCTGGGACGGCCAACCACACCACATGCGCGCACGGCTGCACGGCGGTGCTCATCCTGTGTCCGTCCTGTCGCCCCCCACGCTGGTCGGTCGGCGCGGGGCGGGGCGGGGCCTCGTCGGTGGGTGGGCAGGAGCTGCACATCCTGCGGTACACGACCATCCCGCTGTCGGTCAACTCGGGGCTGCTGGCGTGGGTCTCCAACTGCGACACCGTCCACGCCCTCATCAAGGCATACCGCGAGGCCCACCACGTCCCCGTCCGTCCCACCCCGCTCAGGAGAGGCGCCACCCACCCCTCCCCTCCCCCTCACCCATCCCCCTCACCCCCGACCTGCATCGAGCCCCACACTTCGCTCACCGACCCGTCTTCTCATCCCAATCCCATCCCATCCCTGGGGGCTGGGGGCCATGGGGGCGGGCAGTTCAACAACGAGCACCGGCTGATGGGGAGCATCGTGCCCGACTTTGACAAGCTGACCCTCATCCAGAAGGTCCGCCGCCCCTCCGCCCCGCCCCCCGCGATGTGGCACCGTCTCCCCCTCCCCGACCCACGTGATGGCACCGCCCCGCCCTCGCCATGCTCCCTGCCCCGCCGCAGCCCCTCACGCTCACGCTCACGCTCGACCCCTGGCCTGCTGGGATCCGCGCTGTCCGCTCGCTCGTGTGGGGCTGGCGCCGGTACGGATGTGGGGCGCGGGGCTGTGCCGACGGCAGGTGGAGATCTTCGAGCAGACCCTCGACAGCACCACCGGCACCGACCTGGCCCGCATCCTCTGGCTCAGGTCACCCAACGCCGAGGTCCGCCGCCCCGCCCCGCCCCCGCCCCTCCTGCCGCCCCCGCCCCCGCCCCCGCCCCTCCTGCCGCCCCTCCTGCCGCCCTGGCTCGGGTCCCCAAGCGCCGCTCGCCCTCTGCCCCCCATCCCTCCGCTCGCCCCCAGCCGCCTCACTTCACCTGGCTGACCGGCGTCTGGTGTGTGTGTGTTTGTGTGTGTGTGTGTGTGTGTATGTGTGTGTGTGTGGGGGGGGGGGGGGGGGCAGTCGTGGCTGCTGCGGCGGACGAACTACACCCGCTCGCTGGCGGTGATGTCGGTGGTGGGCTACGTGCTGGGCCTGGGCGACCGGCACCCGAGCAACCTCATGATCGACCGCCTCACCGGTCCGCCCCACCCCGCGAGCCACACGCACACACGCCCGCCCCGACGCGGCCCCAGACGACCATCGCCATCACCAACCCGCCCGCCCATCCGCCCACCCGCGCACCACGGCCCCGTCCTCCCCTCGCTCCTGCGCCGCCCCGAACGGCGCCTCCGCCTCATCCCGGGGCCCATTCGCACACCCGAGAAACGCAGGGCTCCCGTCCTCCGTTCCCGTGCTGCCCCCATCCGGGCGGCGTCGCACCCCACCCACCCACAGCCTACCCACAGCCCACCCACAGCCCACCCGCACCCCCGGCCCCCAGGGAAACCCAGTGCCTTTCCGTGCTCGGGCACGCGGAGGACGCACAGGCCCCAGAGACCCATGCCATCCCGCCCACACCCCGCCGCGTCCATTCACCTTGCCATTCCCATTGCCATTCCCATTGCCATTCACATTGCCATTCACATTGCCATTCCCATTGCCATTCCCATTGCCATTCCCATTGCCATTCACATTGCCATTCGCATTGCCATTCCCATTGCCATTCCCATTGCCATTCCCATTGCCATTCACATTGCCATTCACCTTGCCATTCACGTTGCCATGGCCGTTCGCATTCCCATCGCCTCCGCTTCGCTTCGCCCTGGTCCTTGACGCGCGTTTGCTGCGCTGGGGCGGTGGCGGTGGTGGCGGCGGTGGGCTGGGGCTGGGCTGCAGGCAACGTGCTGCACATCGACTTCGGGGACTGCTTCGAGGTGGCCAACAACCGGGCCAAGTACCCCGAGCGGGTGCCCTTCCGGCTGACCCGCATGCTGCGGGCCGCCATGGAGGTGGCCGGCATCGAGGGCTGCTTCCGCACCACATGCGAGAGCGTCATGCGCATCCTGCGCTCAAACAAGGCCCGCACACCCCCGCACACCCCGCACACCCCGCACACCCCGCACACCCCGCACACCCCGCACACCCCGCACACCCCGCACACCCCGCACACCCCGCACACCCCGCACACCCCGCACACCCCGCACACCCCGCACACCCCGCACACCCCGCACACCCCGCAACCCCCGCACAAAGCAGCCATCGGCTTTCCACTCCCACTCACATGTCCCCCAGTTCATCACACGCCCGGGGAGGATGTGGCGTGGCGTGGCGTGGCGTGGCGTGAGGACTGGCCATTTCACGTGGCTGGGGATCGGTCGGGTGTGGGCGGCGGGGCTGTGCAGGACACGATGATGGCCGTGCTGGAGGCCTTCGTCTACGACCCGCTCATCAATTGGCGCCTCGTCACGGCCGCCAAGGGCCCCGCGCCGCCGCCCACGGGGGTGGCCCCGGGGCTGCCCGGGGCAGAGGGCGACCCGGCCGGGGCGGGGGCGGGGCGCTGGGGGCCCAAGACGGTGACCTGGACGAGGGCGCCGAGGCGCCCAACGCCAACCCCACCGTGCAGCACTCGCACAGGGCCCGGCACGTCCGCGAGAGCGACCTCAACGACGCCGACCTCCGTCCGCCCCGCCACCCCGCCACCCCGCCCCGCCCGGCCCGCCACTGGGGTTTCAAAGGCAAGACAGCCTTGTTCTCCTGTCGTTGCCATTATCATCACCAAAATCGCCAGCCGCCAAGGCACCATGTTCACAGACACCACGGTCATTGGGTCCTCGCCGTTCTCCGGTTGTGGGGGTGGGTGGGGCCAGTGCCGGACAAGCTCAACGAGAAGGCCCTCACGGCCATCGCCCGGGTCTCCCACAAGCTCACCGGTCCGTGCCGCCAGCCCCGCCCCTCTGCCTGTCGCCCCGCTCCCGCATCCACCCCGCCTCACCGCCTGGCGCCGCTCCTGTGTGGGCGGGGCGGGGGATTGCAGGGCGGGACTTCGGGCTGGGCAGCGTGCTGCCGATCGACGCGCAGGTGCAGAAGCTGATCGACGATGCCACCTCCAACACCAACCTCTGCCAGATGTTCATCGGATGGTCCGCCGCCGCCCCGACCCGCCGCCCCGACCCGCCGCCCCGTGCCCCGCCTCGGTGGTCATGCTCCGCTTCTGGCTTCCCTTCCATTCCCCTGATGGGCCCCCTGATGGCCCTCTCCTGCCCTCCCTGCGTCTCCTGCGTCTCCTGCGTCTCCTGCGTCTCCTGCGCCTCCTCCTGCGCCTCCTGCGCCTCCTGGCCCCGGTTTCTTCTCTTCCTGGCCCCGCTTTGCTTCCTGGCCCCGGTTTCTTCCCCCTGCTGGGGCTTGTTGTTGTTTTTTTCGGGCATCCCCGCTGCTCGGCCTCTCTCGCACTCCCCAGGGCGGCCGAGTGTCTTCTTGCGCGCCCGATCACCCGCCCCGCTGGCTCCTGACTCCCATCCATCCAGCTGCCTTCCTCTCCTTCCCCATCACCGCGCGCGCTCACCCATCCGGTGCTCGGGAGACGCGGGGGGCGGGGACTTCTGGGTGGCGCAACGACAGGGGAGAAGGAGGATGGGTGGAGGGGGGGGGAGGGGGGAGGGGGGAGGAGGGGGAGGTTGTGGATCAAAGTGCGGCATCACAGAGGGTGGAGGGCAGGTTTTCTGCTCGAGAGTGGCGGATTCTGCTCGGGAACGGAAACAGGAGTGAAGGGCAAGGGGCAAGAGGCAAGGGGCTCAGGCGGCAAGGGGCTCAGGCAGGCTGGGGCGGGTTCGTGCTCCTGGTGTCTTTCAAACTGCCTTCTGTCATACCCCGGGGTGCTTTCTTTGCACCGGTCCGCACACCCTTTTTTTGGTACTTCTTATCCTGATCATCTGCTGCTTTCTTCGTGGAGTTTAGTCATGTCGACGAGTGAATCTGGACAGATTTTCTTGGAATTGAAAAAACGAAGCATTGACATCACCGGAGAGAGCGAGGTGATTGTGGTCCCAGACCGCGTGTGCTTCACACTTCGGGCGGAACACCTTGACAATGACCTTACAAAGACGACTCCGGTTGTGGAGGAGATCATTTCCAAAATAATGGGCGTCGCTCGCAAGTTCCACATCCCCGCGCGATGCGTCCAAACTGACAACCTCCGAATTCAGCCTCAAATCGAGGAGGTTTCAAGCAGCGGGTCTGCGTTCGTTCGCGTCCCCCGGCAGTATCCACACTCCCCCGCAGGTTCATGGGACGGACCCGGACGAAGCGCGTGTCGAAGTTCTTCGTGACCAAGTCGGTCAATGTGATCCTGGAGGGGGAGCTGATGGCCCAGTACTCGAACGCCATGCAGGAGTTCCTGCAGACGGGCTGCCTGGTGGACGGCGAGCGCTACGAGACGTCGCACCTGTTCGAGCACCGGACCCGGGCCCGCCAGATGGCCATCCAGAACGCCGTTGCCAAGGCCACGGCCCTCATCGAGGGCCTGCCCGTTACCCTGGGGGCCCCCATCTACATCCAGGAGATGCCCGCGCCCCAGCCCGCGCCCCAGGTCTCTCCCACCCGGCCACCTCCATCAACCGGCATCTTTTGCGACTTAGGCGCGCTTCCGCCCACGGCAGACGGGCTTCAAGGCAATGCTCAGCAGCTCCCTGGACATCGACGACGAGGTCCATCATCTCACAACCTCCCCCATATCCCCATGGTCGCACGCTCATCTTTTTTCCCCTCCTTTTTTCGGCAGTCCATATTCGTCCCTGGGACCATCTCGGTGCCCGTCGACGTTCGCGTCCTCTTCGAGCTCCTTCCCGCTGATGCACCCTTCCATGCCCCCATCCCAGCGACCCGCGAGGAGGAGATTGCCGAGTCGGCTGTCATGCTTCCCGTCCCAACGAACCAGCCCGCGCCTGCTGCCCCAGTCGTGCCGACTCCCGCCCAATGATAGGAGATCCGAGAGGAGCCCCCGAGGTGTAAATATTAACCTGAACTCGCATGGAAAAAGTGGTCCTCCACTTCGATTCGACTCCACCCAAAAAAATTGGCACTCTTTCTTTACGCTCCAGTTTTCATCATGAAAACGGGGATTTCTGCGAAGATTACCAGGGGTACTTTTCCTTTTTCAGAAGGTCCGTTCAATCCTTCATCATCGGGAGGTCACATCAACTTTCTGTTTTGTAGCAATGATGATGATGAACCCCAACGTTACCGAGCAGGCCCAGTTCTTTTTGACCAACAAGACCCGGACCATTATCACCAACGGTGAGGCCGAGGTGCGCACACAGCCAGATCGGGTTTCGTTCACCCTTCGTGCTGAGAAAACCGATGCCGCCCTCCAGCCTGCAGTTCAGTTTGTCGAGGCGATTATTGCCAAGATTTTCGAAGTCGCACGCAAGTTCCACATCCCGCCTCATCGCGTCCAGACCGATCAACTCTGCATCCGGTTGGTTGCGTTTCAATTTTATGGTGAAACGAGCTGACCGTTTTTTTTTTTTCGCAGCCCCCAAATTGAATATGAGCACACCACCGGGTCTGCGCTTTTTCGTTGTAAAGGCACTCACCGAACGTCATCCACCATAGGAGCATTATCAGCCGCGGTGGGACCAAGCGCATCTCTAAGTTCTATGCGTCTAAGTCGGTCAATGTGATCCTGGAGGGGGAGCTGATGGCCCAGTACTCGAACGCAATGAAGGAGTTCCTGCAGACGGGCTGCCTGGTGGACGGCGAGCGCTACGAGACGTCGCACCTGTTCGAGCACCGGACCCGGGCCCGCCAGATGGCCATCCAGAACGCCGTCGCCAAGGCCACGGCCCTCATCGAGGGCCTGCCCGTCACCCTGGGGGCCCCCATCTACATCCAGGAGAGCCCCAACGCGGCGGGCGGCTATCACCGGGTCCGTCACGCCGCCCCCCCTCGGCTCATGCACAGAGCCACGGGACCGAGTCTCACTGCCGCCCCTCCTCTGCTCCCTTCGCAACCCCCGGGGGCCGGGCCGACCCACAGGCGCCCCAGATGCAGATGCAGATGCAGCAGATGCAGATGATGAACACCTGCTCCGAGGACTCCTCCTCCGGCAGCGACCTGGCCGAGGGCGTCTGCACACCCCTACCGCCCTCCTCCCCCCCACCGTCTCCCTCCTCCCCCCCACCGTCTCCCTCCTCCCCCCCACCGTCTCCCTCCTCCCCCCCACCGTCCCCGACCCTCCTCCCCGATCATGATCGTTGTTTTTTTGGGCTGTCTGTCGGGTCGGGTCACTTTGCACGTGGGCATGCATGGGGCCAGTCGACCTTCGCCGCGGGGACGATTGCCGTGCAGGCCCAGGTGCGGGTCTGCTTCGAGCTGGTCGAGGGCGTCCTGCCCCCCGGCGGCCTCGTGCCCCGGCCCGTCCCCGCACCCGCACCCGCCGCCGGCCCCGCACCCGCCGCCGGCCCCGCAACTGCCGCCGCCGCCGCCGGGGCGACCATGGAGCCCGCACCCGCACCCGTGGTGCCCCAGTGAGGCCCCGCCGGCCTTGTAAGTGCATACGACCTTGTCAGTGCATCCGACGACGATGAGGGCGGTTGGAAGGACGGGAAGAATGTACGTACGTATAATATTATGATGCCGCCCCATCGCACCTGCAGAGATGGGCGAACTGTGGACTGGGATGGGACTGGGCCTGGGAAGGGGCAAGTTGTTTCACGGAGCAGGGGAGGAAAGGGGAACGAGACATGAACGCACTGACGAGACGAGGGACGGATGGGGCAGACGGAGGGGCGGAGGAAGGACACAGCGGCGGAGACGAACCAGGGGAAACTCAAGTTGGGTGGGGGTGGGGGTGGGGGGGATTTATACGGAGGCTGCACCGGGAGGTGCGATGGCGACGAGGGGCCCCGAAAGGACGGCCGCGGGTGATGCGGCCGGGGCCTCGCGGGGAGGGATGGCGGGCTGGGTGGTGGGGGAAGCGGCAGAATGGCCTCCGCCGCCGGTGGTGTGAGTGTGAGCGAGCGGAGCGGCGAGCGTGGGGGGGGTCGCGGTCGTGGTTGAGGGTGGTGGCTCGGCTATTGCTGGGGGGCCGGCTCGGGGGCGGGGGCCGCGGAGGCGGGCTGGTCGATGCTGGGCAGGACGGGCAGGACGGTCTGCAGGGGCAGCAGCCCCTGGGGCGCGGGGGCGGCCCCGTCGGTGGCGATGGAGGACAGGAAGTCCAGCGCAGTCGAGGTGGCCGAGGGGCGCAGGTCGGGCTGGGGCGAGGGCGCGGCCTCGGGCGGGCTGGCCGAGCGGCTGGGCTGGTCGGGCCCCAGGAAGGCGGGCAGGGGCATCTCCTGCTGGGCGTCGTGGCCCACCTCGGCGCCCACCGGCTGGGCCACCACCGCCACCGGGTTCACCGGCTGCACCTGCTGCTGGGCGGGCTGCGGCTGGGCGGGCTGCGGCTCGGCGGTCGTCTCGGCGGGGGCGCCAGCGGGGGCGGCACCGGTCTCAGGGGCCGACCCGGCGGGGGCGGCCAGCTCGGGCTCGCGGAGGGCCCGCTCGGCCTCGGCGGCCAGGGTGGCCAGCATCGACAGGGGCTCGGTGGCCTGGCCGGCCTCCTTGCCGCTGGGGGCCTCCTGGTCCTGGGGCCGGGCCGCCGCCTCGGGGACGGCAGGCTCGCCCTCGGCCGGCTGGGCAGGCGAGGCGCTCTCCGTCGAGGCGGCCCGGCGGCCGCGCCGCCCGCCCCGGGCAGCCTTCTTGCGGCCCCGCCGGGCGGTGGGCCGGGGTGCGGGACGCTTCTTGGGCCGATCCTCGAAGTCGCTGTCCTTGGCGCTCTCCTCCTGGGGCTCCTCCTCGGGCTTCTCCTCCTCCTCGCCGCCCGCCGCCCCCGGGGCTGCCGGCGCGGCTGCGGGCTGCTTCTCCTCGGAGGCCTCGCCGCCCGCGGCGGGCTGGGGCGGCTTCTGGTCGGGGGCGACCGGGGCTGCCGGCTCGGCCGAGGGCGGCTTCTGGTCGGGGGCGGGCTCGGCCTTGGGGGCCTCGGCCGGGGCGGCGGTGGCGGCCGGGGCGGCGGGCTGCTCCTCCTCCTCCTCCTCGCCCTCTGCGCCCTCCTCCTCGGGTTCCTCCTCCTCCTCCTCGTCCGTGCGGGCCTTCTTGGACCGGCGGCTGGTGGGCGTGCCGCCGGCGTGCTTGCGGCCGTCGGACTTGGAGGTCGACCGGCGGGCGGCCTTGGCGCGGGGCTTGGGCTCGGCCCCGTCCGAGGGCAGGGCGTCGGGGGGCGTGGTCAGGACCGAGGTCGAGGCCGAGATCGAGACGGGCGTCTGGGTGGTGTACGTCGTGGCGAACGAGGGCGCCGGCACGGGGGACGGCGACTGGGGCGGGATGGCCAGGGACGCGTCCAGCCCGGGCGAGACCACCATCCCCGGGGCGGCCGTCGTCACGGTCACGCTGGCCGGGGCGGGCACGGCCGTGGTGGGGGTGGTGGGGGTGGTGGGGGTTGTGGGTGCGGCGGGGAGGGGCGCCGGGGCCGAGGCCGAGACCATGGCCCCGCTGGGCGACGGGATGGGCGAGGAATCCTCGTCGCGCCGCCGCCCCGACTTGCGGCCCGTCGACTGCCCAGCCGGGGGGTCCCAGCCGGGGGTGGAGGTGGGGTGGGGTGGGGTGGAGAGGAACAAGGGAGCCGGTGAGCCGAGAGGGCGGGGAGGGGAGGACGCGAGAGGGCGCGAGAGGACGCAAGAGGGGCGGCGAGGGTGGGGTCAGTCAGACCTCCAGGTACTGAATGAGCTCCTCCAGGTCCTTGGCCAGCTCGGAGCTGTGCTCGGTGCGAGCCGTGGTGGGGCGCCCGCGCATCTTGATGTGCGGCATGCCCTGCTGCCCCAGGGCCGTGGCGGCGTTCTCGAGGCCCATCCGCCGGCGGACGACCCGCGAGTAGTTCCGGTAGTGGGTCCGAATCTGCCCGGGCAGACCAGAACCAAAAAATAAGGCCACCAAAATGGAAGTGCGATCGAAAGAAGAGCCCAGATGATGTCGCAGACCTGGACGTGGGTTCGACCGGGAATCATGGCAGCAATGGCATGGAAGTTCAGTCCATACTTGCGGAGGCCAAGAATGAAAAGACTTTCTTCTGCGGGACCCCATTCGTGACGCTCGCGTTCTATTGAAGGAATTGTCATGAACACCGGCGAAATGGCAAACCGAATTAGCAGACCTTTTTTCTCCCGAGGGGGAGGGTTGAGCTCCTTTTTCTGAACGGGAGGCATTCCCACAGGACCAGTGGGACTTTGAAGAGGAAGAGGCAACGAGCTGTAGAGCGAGCGGATGTAACGATTGGCCAGAAAAGCCTGGGCACCCAAAGTCTTCTTCAAAGTATCTTGATAACGTTCCTTGGTGATGTGACCGGTGATGAAGTCCGAAAATGTTTGAACAAAGGTCAAGAAGGCCGTCTCAGAGACGGATGCTTTGAGAATGGAGAGATGTTGTTCGGCATGGGATAAGTCGGGCAATTGCTGTTGCCCAGTGAGCCCATCAGGCTGAGGAGGGATTTGCTGCATGCGAAGTATACTTGATGTCGCAGGAACTGTCCAAACCGCGGAACCGCTGAGCGAGGCTGAAAAAAAATGCGATTGGGACTTCAACCACGGTCAAAGAATTTCGACCGGACGGTTTTGTGGATGACAACCAGACCCTTTTCGCCCTGGATATTGCCTGCTGAACTGTGGGGAAGGATTTTTGGATTCCTTAACCTCTATGAGTTGGACAAAGCTGTCGGCACTTGTTCGACATTCCACCAGATCATGCGTACCATGAACTATCGTTCCTGTCTGCGAGCTTTCTCGGCCCCGGTTAACCATCTCCTCACTTTCGTAGGCGTTGAGCTGAGAGGCGAGACACATTTTTATCTTCCGCCGCTCCGAAGCGTGTCTCGCCTCATCTTCTTCGCAAAGCTCCCCTCGCTCTTTTCGCTATGTCGGTCAGTGTGGCTCCCCCGGGTATTCTTGTCACATCGCCCGTTTGCAGGATCCTGCAGACCGCCACCCGGGTTCGGATCCTCGAGTTCTTTACGCCCTACCAGCTCGTCCGGGGCACTGCCGGCATCGCCAAGCTGGCGGCGCAGTGGTCCCACTACCAGACGACCGGCCTGGCGCCCCCCCCGGAGGCGGAGGCCATCACGGGGCTGCTGGACGTCGAGCCCGGCCACGAGGCGCCCCCCAAGGTCGAGGCTGCCGGCCCCGAGCTTGGCGGCCTCTTCGATGAGCAGCCCGCCGAGCAGCCCCCGCCCGCCCCCCCGGAGCCCCCCAAGTCCAGGGCCCGCGTCCCGCTGCCGCAGTTCCCCTCGGTGGAGACGGTGCTGATGGGGGACGAGCGGTACACGGGGCAGACGGACTGGTACCTGTCCATGCTGGACCTCCTCCTGCCCGCCGTCCGCTGCCTCCGCATGTCCCCTTTCGAAGGCCCGCCCGCGCCCCGCCCCGCCCCGTCCCGTCTTGCCGCTTCCATCATCTTGCGCGGTGTCATTGGCTGACTGGGGCGCGACCCGAGGAGGCGCCTCCACTCGTTACGCCGCGCCCTCGCAACACCTGACATTGACCATGACCATGACCATGACCATGACCATGACATTGACCATGACCATGACATTGACCATGACCAGGGCCACGACCACGCGCCACCATCCCCGCTCGCCTTGGTGTCTGCCTGCTCGTCCTCATGCCCCACCTGTGTCTGCGCCTCCTGCTCGGCTGCTCCGCCGCCCCGGCCACACACCACAGGGTTGCGGGGGCGCGGCCTGGTGGGCGATCTGATCCTCTGCCGCAACGCCCTGGAGGCCAGCGGGCTGCTGACCGTCCCGGAGGAGTGCTGGCGGCGCCCCTTCCACAACCTCGAGCTCCTCGTCCGCCCAGCCGCCACGCCCCCTGCCCTCCACGCCACGCCATGACAAGACGCCCGCGAGCACACATCGAGCTCCTCGATCGAGCTCCTCGGCCGCCCCCACGGCCTGCGCCAACACCCACAGACACCAGCGCCCCGCGCACAGATCGCAGGCCCCGGCACGGCATGCGGGCGCCTAAAGACCTCGCAGCCATTGGCTGGGGCCGGCGCCACTCGGCAGAGCAGCGGTCATCGGGCATGGGGCACATGGGGGCGCATGGGGGCGCATGGGGGCGCATGGGGGCGCATGGGGGCGCATGGGGGCGCATGGGGGCGCATGGGGGCGCATGGAGGCGCATGGAGGCGCATGGAGGCGCATGGAGGCGCATGGTTCCGAGACGTCGATGCCGATGTCATTCGCTCTTGGATGAGCCCCATTGGCCCGTTGCCCATGCTCCCTCCCTCCCTCCCCCACTCTCCCCCCACACACACACACACACGCTCGCACCCAGCTGCTGCCCCTGCAGCGGCACCCGTTCCGGTACGTGGTGGAGGCCCCTGTGGACGTGCCCGGGGCGCGCTGCTGGGCGGTCAGCCCCTACGCGGCCATGGCCGGCCTGGGGAGCCCCGATCCGGGGCGTGACGACCCGGCCCTGGCCACCGAGGAGCAGCTCTGGGCGGCGGCCATCCGGTACGGGGTGCCCTACCAGGGCCCCGGCACCCCGCCCGTGAACCAGTCGCCCCTGTACGCGGCCATCGTCAGCGGTCTGCCCCGCCCAGCGCCTCGCGCCCCCCACGGGGATGGGCTGCAGGGGCGGACAGGGGGCCCTTCAGGGCCGAACAGGGGGCCAGGCCGAGTTGGGTCCTCAGGGTCGCACCGCCGGGGGATGGCCCCTCATCGATGTTTCCCTGGGGCGGCTCCTGTTCCTGGCCTGTGGTGGTGGTGGTGGTGGTGATTGCCCTGGCGGGGGCGGTGGTGATGGGTGGGATGGCCAGACCGCTGGGGGGTCGTCTGCCGGCTGCTGGGCCTGGTGGCTCCCCTCGCCGCCCTGCTGGCCCCGGCCCGCAGCCCCGCCGAGGCCGAGGGTGCCCTGCTGCGGTACCTCGGCCTGAAGGCCCTGCCCGCCCGCCTGCCGGCAGCCGAGAGCCTGGTGGCCCCGGGGCCGCCCACCGAGGACTGGCCCGCCTGGCTGCCCTGGCCCCTGGCCGACCTCAACCAGCGCCACGGGGCCGACGCGCCCAGGGTGGCCGAGGACGTGCTGGGGGGCTGCCTGGAGGCCGGCCGGCTCGACTGCGTGCCCGCCCTGCTGCTCCTGGGGGCCGATCCGCACCGTGGCCCGGCCTACCTCAGGGCCTCCCCGCTGGGCATCGCAATCAAGAACCAGGTCCAGCCACCACCACCGCCATCCAGTCGGCATCATCGAGGCATGATCATCATCCAGTCGTCATCCAGCCATCATCACCCCGGTACCCTCACTCTGCCCTCCCGTGGCACCCGGCGGCGGACGGGCACGGCATGGCACGGCACGGCACGGCGGACAGCTTGTGGCCACAGTTCGGCTCTTCGTGCCGGACGCCCTGGCGGCCATCCACCTGTCCGACTTCGGCCGGCTGGTGGACCCGCTCACGGGGCCCGCCCACACCCCCGCCCCCGAGGCCGGGGCGGGGGCCCCGGCCGAGGCAGGCGCCACCCCCGCGGAGGGCACGGCGACCCCAGTGCCGCCTTCGGACCTGCCGGAGGCCGTGCGTTATCTGCTCTTCGAGGTCGCCTTCCTGCACCACGCGTTGCTTGATGTGGGCGAGGGGGGGCGCAAAACAGTCCCCGCACGCTATTCGGACCCAGGCGATATCCACCGTCCAAGGAGCCTGACAGCGATATCCACCGCCCAAAGAGCCTGACAGCGATATCCATATCCACCGTCCGAGGAGCCTGACAGCGATATCCATATCCACCGTCCAATGAGCCTGACAGCGCCGCCACGCAACTCTGCGAGTCCTCGGGGCCCATGTGATGGCTCGTTTGCTGGTGCCCCCGGGGGCTCATGTGGTGGTGGTGGACGGGCGGTGGGGTGGGTGGTGGGTGGTGCCTGGGGCTGAGCAGATCATCCCCGATCTGGCCGCCCGGGTGCGCCAGGGGGCGGCCGACTTCCCCGTGGAGGCGGGCCGGATGGTGATGCGGGGCCTGCTGCACCAGCTCTTCCACGTGGCCGGCCGGGTCCTCCCCAAGTACAGGTCCCTCCCTCCCAGGCCCCACGCGTGCCGCCGGCACAGACCACAGACCACAGACCACAGACACAGACCACAGACCACAGACACGAGGCATGTACGCCACACGTCTGATTCTTGACGTGGCCATGCTCACCTCGGGTGGGGCAGGCCGTCCGTGGACCACCTGGTGCAGCTCGCCCTGAGCTGCGACCCGCCCGTCGTGGCGGCCACATTCCGTATGGCCTGCCCAACCTATGTCTGCGCCCCCCAGCACAGCACACGGCACACGGCACACGGCACACAGCACACAGCACACAGCACACAGCACGCAGCACACAGCACACAGCACACAGCACACAGCACACAGCGCCCATCTTGACGCCATGTCACGCGTCTGGCGTGCCCCAGGACTACCTGCTGCCTGATCTGTGCCAGCTCTACCGGGCCCATCACGGGCCCGACGGGCTGGCGGGGCTGCTGGCCGAGGGCGAGGGGGCCCTGGCCCGGGACCTGATGGCCCACTGCCGGCCCACCATCGAGCTGGTCGACCGGCTGGCCGGCTTCGGCATCAGCCCACACGCGGGCAAGTCCGCAGACGCCCCCCCCCCCCCCCCCCCCCCCCCCCCCCCCCGGGGAAAGACGATCACAGACTGAGGACCTGGCACGGAAATGGAACCGACACGGGATGACACGGACGGACACGGGATGACACGGACGGACACGAGTTGAGACGGACCTGAGGCGAACTGAGGCGGACCGGCGCGGACTGTCCCAAACCCGACCGCCCCAGACCCAGACCCAGACCCAGACCCAGACCCAGACCCAGACCCAGACCCAGACCCAGGCCCGCGCAGGCCATTGCTGACCTCTGGGTCGGTCGGGGCCGTGGGGGGTGCGGGCAGGGACGTCCTGCTGAACGGGGTCCGCGACCCGGCCGTGGCCCGCTACCTGCTCGAGCGGTACCCCCCCTGGCAGGTCCGGCCACACAGGCCCCGCTCCCTCCGCTGCCTCCCACACCGCTGCCTCCCACACCCCTCCCTGCTGGCTGTCCATCCGCCCCTTTCAGGCGCCCCGTGGGCATGAGTCATCTGCTTTCCCCCGCCCTTCATGATCCTCCTCCCCTGGCCTCACGTGCCCCTCTGTCTCCATCCCCCGGGCGGGGGGCGGGCCACAGCTGAATCCGGCCGAGGGCCCCGAAGTTGTGTCCCCCCTGACGGCCGCCTGCAAGGCCGGGGCGTGGGCCGTGGCCCGGGTCTACCGCGACGCCGGGGCCGACCTCGCCGCCAGGCCCACGAGCCTCCTGGCCGCTGCCCCCGCCCTGGTCCGCACACGCACCGCCTCCAGGAGGAGGACCCCCCCCCCCCCCCCCCCCCGTGCCTGCAGCCGCATGCCAGGGAGCGCCCGCCCCCAGCTTGGGGGGTCGCCCGGCATGGGATATGGGACATGGGATATGGGACATGGGATATGGGACATGGGGCATGGGACATGGGACATGGGACATGGGACATGGGGATGGGTCACCGAGCTCGTCCTTACGCGGCCCCCTCTGGGATGACGGGCGGGGGGTGGGGTGGGCATGGGGTACATGTACGATCTGGTTGGGATGCCGGGCGGGGGGTGGGGTGGGCAGGACCTGGGCTACATGTACGATCTGGGGCTGCGGCCCGACATGGCCGTCATCCTCGCCGCCATCCACAACCTCAACACCGGTCCGCAGCCCTCGCCGCCCCCGCCGCCCCCCGCCCGATGCTCGCCCCACCCGCCAGAGCGCTGGGCACTGTCCCCCGTCCTGCCCGCCTCGGGCCAACTCCCACCCATGATGATCCCCCTCCCCTCCACTTCCCCCTCCCCCTCCCCCCGCCTGCGCGCCGGCCGCAGCCTGCGCCTCGGGGCCGCTGAGCGCCCAGCAGGCGGAGAACTTCGAGGCGCTCGTGGGGATGCTGCCCCCGGCCTGGTTCGCCCCGGCCCGGCCCGAGGCCCTGGAGCCGGTCCAGCGGTACCTCCGATGCCGCGCCGGGGCCACGGCCCCCCAGATCGCCAACTGCCTGGCGCACAGCTACCGGCTGGTCGAGTTCCCCCTGACATACCACCTGGTCCGCCTGCCCCCGGCCCCCAGGCATCATCAGCGTCGGCATCATCATTGGCAGCATCCAATCACCTTCATCATCCAAACCTCACCCACTCGTCACCATCCCCTCATCATCATGTCATCCCCTCATCATGTCATCCTCGCCTCGCCCCGGCCCGTCTGGGCGCAGCTCTGGGCGGCGTACGTCCCGCCAGGCCCTGCCATCCTTGACCAGCCCGCCTGCCCCCACCCGAAGGCCCCCCTGCCGCCCCGAGACCCTGAGGTGGTCCGGCCCCGCGACGTGCCGCCCGCCCCCACGGCCGACCAGCTGCCCGCCCCCGACCAGCTCGACTTCGCCGTGGGGCACCCCTGGCTGCACACGGTCGACTGCCTGTGGGCCTCCATGCTGGCCGCATTCCCGGACCTCCCCGGGGCCACCCAGGGCCCCCCCGCGGCCCAGGCGCGCCGGCTGATGATGCTCGCCTGCCGGGCGTGGGACATGGCCATGCTCGAGTGCCCCGCCCTCGAGGGCTGGGCCGCCCTGGTCCCGGGGACGGTCCCCGAGCAGCGCCGGTGCAGCCTCTGGGCGGCCCTGACCAGCCTGGTGCATGTCCTCTACAAGCACGGCTCGCTGGGCCCCTGGACGGACCCCAGCCGGCGGGCCCGCCTCCGGAAGGCACCCACCATGCGCGCCCAGGCCAAGGAGCGCTTCGCCCAGACCGAGCGGGCCCTCGTGCGCTGCATCGAGTGCATCCTGGTCAGGGTCCTCGCCGCCCAGCGGCTGCCGACCTCCTCCCCACGATGATAAGGAACCGACCCACCCGGCGGGGCGGGGCGGGGCCGTGGTTTTTCCTTCGGCCCAACCCGCCGGGTCGCCAACAAACGCAGCCGTGGAGGGCCCCATGCCCCGACCATCCGTTGGCTTGGCTTGGCTTTGGGAGACGCTGCCCGGGGATGGACACGAAGCGACGAGGGGGCAGGGACGACGAGGGGGCGGGATCGAGTGGGGGCTCGTGGCAACTCACCTCCCTTCCCCTTCCCCCCTCCCTCCCCGATCGGGTTTGGGGGACGAGCCCGCCCCCGCCAACTGGAGTGCTTTGGGGTGGCAACCGGCCGGGCGGGAAAGGAAAGCGAGAGCGAGACCGACCCCATGTTCGGGCGCAACGGAGGGAGGGACGGAGGGGACGGAGGGAGGGGATTGGGGGAGAGAAAAACCGCAATGGAGGGGCGGGATGGGTGGGCGTAGAGGGAGGGCGTAGAGGGAGGTGTAGAGGGAGGTGTAGAGGGAGGGCGTAGAGGGAGGGAGGGATGAAGGATGGGCGCAGCAGCCCAGCCGCCGCGAGGGCTCACCGCCTGAGGGCCCCACCCCGGCGGATCTCACCCCAGCCGATCAGCCTGCAACCACCCCCCACCCCCCACCCCCCACGCCCACCAGCCAACCACCAGCCAGCCCCAGGCAGGGTGAGCAACAGCAACAGCCAACAGCCAACAGCCAGGGTGAGCAACAGCAACAGCAACCCGATCCGCCCAACTTGGCGAACAACAGATCAGGGGCCAGAGCGGATGCGGGGGCGGGTGTGCGGGGCGGGGGGGCAGGGGCGGGTGCGGACCGCCAGTGCTTGTCGATCTTGCGGGAGAGGGCGATCTTCTCGCCGACGTTGGTGCACACGGGCGCGGTCAGCTGCATCTTGCACAGATCGCCCTTGACGGCCAGCACCTTGCCGCCGGTCGACTGGGAGCCGATGTTGACCATCAGCACCTCGCCCCGCTCCAGCTTGGCCACCTTGGCCTGCCGGTCGCCGCCCTCGGTCTTGACGCCCAGCAGCCGCCGCAGCAGGAAGAAGGAGATCTCAAGGTCGATGTACACCTCGGGCAGGTGCCCCACAGCGCCCAGAACCTGCAGGGGGGGGGGGGGGGGGGGGGGAGCGCGTGAGATCAGAGGCAGGCCCTGGGGGAGAGCCACGCGGGGGGTGTATGGGACGTGTGCGGACCTCACCCACGAGGCGATCGGAGCGGCAGAGGGTGGGGTCGATCTTGGTGCCGACGCCGATGAGGCCCCCGGGGACGGCGAAGTCGAGGTCGTTCTCCTCGGTGTGCAGCGAGAGGATCCGCGAGAAGATGGGGGTCACCTTGATCCGGTCCTGCTCGTCCCGGACGATGATGCCCGGGCGCAGCTCGATCTCCTGGCCCACCACCAGCACGCCCTCCAGCAGCGAGCCGCCCGCCACGCCGCCCTGCAGGTCCATGGCGTCGGTGCCGGGCTTGTTGACATCGAACGACCGGATGACGATCAGCCGCGGGGTCGCGGTGAAGTTGCGCCGCGGGATGGGAACCTGCACCAGCGGAGGGAAGGGGGGGGGGTGAGGAAGGCAGGGAGGGGGGGAACCCGCGTGGGCGGGGCGGGGGATGGGTGGGTGGTGTTTGCCGTGTGCGAGGGCTTGGGTCCGGTCGGGTGGGAGGGTTTGCTTTGGGTGGGCGGCTCGTCCGAGGCGCGGGGGAGGGTTGGGCTTGGACGCGAGGCGGGGTGGGTGGTGGACGGGGGATGGTGGCTGGTGGTTGTGGCTGGCTGGTGGGGGGGGCGGGGCGGACCTTGGAGACGATGTAGTCGCAGACGACGTCGATGTTGTACCCCAGCTGGGCGCTGACGGGGATGATGGGCGAGTTCTCGGCGATGGTACCTGCCCACCCCAAGGATCCGAGTGAGGGGGGGGTGGTGGCGGGCTGGGGGCACGGGCGGACCCTTGATGAACTTGAGAATGTCCTGGTACTGGGCCAGGGCCTGGGCCTCCTTGACCAGATCGATCTTGTTCTGGATGATGATGATGTGGCTCAGCTTCATGATCTCGATGGCAGCCAGATGCTCCGAGGTCTGGGGCTGGGGGCATGGCTCTATGGCCCCCCGTGGAAGCAGACACCCAAAATTGTGTGATTGCCCACCCATGAGTGAATGTGATTTTGACAGACCATTACCGGCAATAAGAAGAAGGGCAGCATCCATAACAGCAGCACCATTGAGCATAGTGGCCATCAAGATATCGTGACCGGGGCAATCAACGAAAGAAATGTGGCTGTAGAAGAGAAACGTAGATATAATGGTCAACAACGCGAGTGCAATCTCGAATTGACAGACCGAAGAAGGCGCATCCGACCACCGCAGCCGGGACGAAGACACATCGGGTTGTCTTCCTTCCCACTGCCGTAAGACTTGTAGCAGCCGGGGCGAGGGCAAAGAGGGTTATCACACTTGTAGATCTTGGCGTTGGCATAGCCAAGCTTAATAGTGATATTCCTGATTTTCTCATGACTGTGCTTGATAGTCTGGGAGAGGGGACAAGAGGGACCAAATAGAACGATTGATCGTAAGCGAAGAAATTGAAACGTGGCATACTGACGTGAACACCGGAGATGGCCTTCACGACTGTGGTCTTCCCGTGGGCGACATGACCCACACAACCAATATTTTGTGTGGCCTGCTTCCGAAGGATCTCCGGCAGGAGGGGATGCAGCTCGCTGAGGGGGCAGGGGAGAACAGAATACAGCTCGCTCTCAGGAATGGTTCCCTGCGCTGCGGGGTTCGGGTGAGCGTGCTCGGGTTCGGCAGCAGCAGCAGCCTCGGCGGTGGCCGGGACAACAGGCTGTGGCTCTGAAATTGTGAGCTTCTCGAGCTGTCCTTCCATTGTGGAAAGAGTCTGATGCAGGGGTTGCCTTGGTGAACATCGCAAAACTACTCCAACCCGGCAAAGCTGAAGCGTGAATCCGCTGGCGAAGAAGCGCGCAGGGTGCTTGCAGGAGCTTTGCTTCGCATTTCTAATGTGCCCCGTCTGTGGAAAATGGAAAGAATAAGAGACCAACTCTCTATCGCCGATTGACCAGGCCCGCGGCCTGACACCGGGTCCCCCGCCATGGTAAATCCTATATTGCTGTCCCTGGGGGAAGTCTCCTCGCCCCTCCGCCCTCTCCGCCTTGCCTCTCTCCTCGCTGCCTCTTTGGAGTCGCGCCTCATTTCGACCGATCTTCAGCACTCCGGAGGAAAACGGTGGCCTGACGCGAAAAGACAAGGGGAGGGGAGGGAGTGATTCTACTGCTGGGGGGCCTTTTGGAAGAGTTGCCACTTTGGAGTCCCGGAACCCGAGGGGTCGCTGGATGGCTCGAGTGGGAGAGGAGGTGAGAAGGGCCCCAACTTCGAGGACTTGGGCACGCCGCAGAGGGGGGATGGGGCCGGCTGGTCAAGGGGAGGGAGACAAAGGCCCAAAGAGGAGCAATTGGTCACATCCTGGGCAGCAGCCGGGGCGACAAATCGATGGTGGCCGAGCCCGGGCGGTGAGCGCATCGGGACAGCAGCAGAGGCAGTGGCCAACGGCGGGGCATCTGGACAGCCGAAGGAGTGCAGACTCACAATGCCAATACATCAAAACAGACCAGGAAAGCCCTCAGGAAGAGGGGCAAAGACGCGTGTCAACTGAGAGTCGGCAAATGACGCAGAAGCTGACCAGGGGTCTGACTCGCGCCGGCAAGAGGCGGTCCACGAGTCACATCGGGACATGGGACTGTTGGGATGCGTGGCAGGCCAGAGATCCTCCGGAGGCGCGGGACGCTGGTGTGGCTGCGAAACGCTGCGACGGAGAACCAACGGACGCATCGGATTGGGGGCAAGGATAGGAGGCGGCGTAGGCTGAACGGCCCCGGTCTGCTTCCCACCGGATGGAGCTGTGCGCCCGGGCACAGACGCGGATGCTGATGCTGTGGGATGCGGAGTCCCGTTGTCGGCAGCAGATGATGATGTGGGTGTCGGCAAAGACGCAAACGAAAGAACCTGCGGGTCTTTCCCTGCCGCTGCCGGGATCTCCGATGTCGTCACAGTGGCGGCGGTGACGGCTGGTCGAAACCCATCCTGGACTGGCGGGATCGAAAAGACCATTGGAGCAAGGATCGGAGTCGAAGGAACGGCGGGAGTCAAAGCCATGGGCAGAGGCGGCGTACCAAATCCCGTCGGTGGGGAGAGGAGCAGCGAGAGTGGGGATGCGCTCTGCCGCATGAGGCGAGGTGGGACAAAACGGGGGGGTAAATGACGCGGCGAAATCGGTGGAGGCGGAAGAAGGCCACCCCACTGCGGTGTTAACGGAGGAGAAGTGGTTTGGGCGAGAGATGGCGATGGAAACGGGATTGGGAACGAGCATATTGGGGATGCCGATGTCATCCGTTGTTGCAAAGCAAGCAGCTGATTGGTTGTGAGTGACGAAGGGAGAAAAGGGGCCAAGGGAAACGAATACTGGGGAGATGGAGGGCGCAAAGGGAGTTGAACTTGGGGGGGATTGCTGGGGGGAGTCGAGACACGAATCGGCGATGGGGCAAACGGAGCCGCGTCCGGGTTCAACGAACTGGTCCGGTGGTGAAGAACGGAACATGTCGTTGAGGATGCAGGGACGACCGAAACGGTTGAAGGGACGGCGGTCGGTGGGGGTGCCGAGAGAGATACCGAGGGAGATACCGAGGGAGATACCGAGGGGGGAACATGTTGTTTCTGCTCGCAGTCTGGCGGCTGGATCGTCGGGGGGAGACCCACCTGACGCACCGGGGGAGGACTACCCGAGTTCGAGCTTTCTTCGTCAGGGAGAACAGATGCAAAGATCGTTCCTGGTGGTGCGGGGTTTGCTGTCCCAGGGGAAGGACCGGGACAGCTGAGGACTCGAGTTGTCGGTGAGGGGCCAGCGCCACAGGCGGCAGGGCCGAGCGAGAATACTGGCGGCGGGAGATCCGGAGAGTGAATGGGGAAGGGACCTGGGGACATCGAGACATCCGACGGGGCAAGCGAGGTGGGGGACGAGTTGGGAGCCAACCTCGGATGTGGCGAAGGAGAAGTTGACGTTTTCTTGTGCAATAGAAAATCGCTCAGGACGGCTGCGCCACTGACCTGCGCGAATACAGATTTAGAGAGATCGAGAAGGACGGCAGACCTCGGCGATATGTGCCAGGGGGACCGGGGACGGGGCGCTGGCAGTGGGAGAGCAGGCACCCACATTATTGACTTCCTCGGTCGGATCTGCAAGAAGCGTTTGTGCCGCTCGCGCCGGGGAGGTGACATTACACAGAGGAGCAGGTCCGAAGTTGGGATGGAGTTTCTGAAGGGAGGAGAGAGCGACCGGAGCAGGCTTCAAAGATGATAACGGGAAGGAATGCGGGCTGATGGTCGGCGAGACGGAACGAGCCGGGGAGGAGAGCGACACGGGATGCTGACAGGGGCTCGACGATGCTGAGGCAGAGTTGGGAGAATTTGGGAATGGCCAAAAAGGAGAGGACAATGCCCCACTGGCGGGGGCACGGGCCGGCAACGGTGACGAGGGTGTTCGGGGAGTCGATGGTGCAGCAGCAGATGGAGGTGGCAGAGGCTGACATGGACTCGCCAGCTCGTGGATGAAGCGGCACCGATTCCCTATGGATTGGTCGTGACAAATTCTGAGAAAACCCCACAATAGATGACCATATAGGCAAGAACCGGTACCCCAGTAACTTCGGCATTTTTCAGTCTAGAAAAAGAGCAATGTGAATCCGAGCAACCCCTGGTAGAGACCTTGTATTTTGGGTGTCGTAGGACTGGACGGAGCTCTTCTGGACCATGGGCAAACTTGCACTCCGCCCCATAACGGCACGAGCCGGTCTCCTGGAAGAGACGGCAGAGCTCGGTCTTGCGGTGGTCCTGCTGGGCGAGCTGCTCTTCGACCGAGAGGGGGCTCACGACAGCCTTTTCAGTTGCCATGAGTTTCAGCATCCCTTCAGGATCGGCTCGCGACTGCCACAACTGGAAGTGGTGAACCTGAGAAGGGCTGAATGTGGAGAGTCAGCAAAACAGATAAAATCGAACCTGGGTCCGTGTTGACTTAGGAGGAATTTGTGAGGGAGAAGTCGAGCGAGGGCGAGGACTGTCCGCATCGACCATCGAAAGCAAGCCGCACGAGTGCGGACACACGACGGGAGCAAAAATGAAGCCTCGCACAGTACCGGCGCATTGTCAAAATAACCCACTGTTATGTCGGCTCAACAACAACAACAAGGTTTCTGTGCCTTTTCCTTTTCTCGCCCGTTCTCTCGCCGTTCAAGATCAAAATGACCCAGTACATTTTTTTCACTTTCTTTTTTCTTTTTTGGTCCACGATAGCCGAAGCCCCTCCTCCCGGGTCATCGGAAGGCATCACAGAGGTCACCGAAGAGGCTCCCATGGACGATGATCGTGCGTCGACGCCACCGCCGGGGGAAGCTCCTAATGGAACTCAGAGCCCTCCTCAGTCGTCCACACCACCACCTCAAGCTGATGAGTTCGAGGAGGTCGAGGAGGAGGAGGAGGAGGAGATCGGCGGTGTTCGGGTGGTGATGGGCGACAAAGCGAAAGCAGGGCCCACGGGAGTATCAACCCCTGGCACTGCTACCAGTACCCCCACGGGTCCTGCCCCGGTGCGGCTGACCCTCGGCCGGGGGGCTCCTGCCCCCCCGTCGACCCCCGCCACGCCTGGGGCTCCCCAATTGCGGTTTGCCGGGAATATTACCCCAGCCGGTCTCTCATCTGAAGGTCTGGCCTTCTCTCCTCGTCCGGGTCCCAACCGACATCGGGGGGCGGGGCCACCAGACCGGCTGAACAGCGCGCAGATGGAGGCCCTCCTCGAGCAGACCGTCCCCGTCCCGACCTACCAGGTCTGGCCCCCTGCCGTCCCATCGCCCGGAACCTCACCGCCGCGTTGGTCCTTGTGGCCTGGGGGATGGGGCAGGGCACCAAGATCTTCGAGCTGGACATTGACCAGCTCCCCGTCAAGCCCTGGCGCCAACCAGGTCCGCACACGCCGCGCCTGCCCCTCCGGGGGGCCCTGCGACGATGTTGTTGATGGGACGAGGAGCTGTCCCGTGCACCGCTCACATCCCACCCACCCCACCCGCCCCGCCCGTGTGTCCAGGGGTCGACGTGACGGATTATTTCAACTACGGCTTCCGCGAGGAGACCTGGCGCCGCTACTGCCAGCGCCAGATGATGCAGCGGGACAGCCTCCAGGTCCCCTCCTCCGACCCTCCACACGCCCATGTACATCCATACACACGCGCCGGTTCCGCATGCCCATATCCCCCCCCCCCCCCCTCTCTCGGCTTCCCTTTCCATCGGGATCCGCAGCGGGCCCAGCTCGCCGATGGCCGGACCGGGCTCCTGGAGGCCCCCAGGATGCCCATGCCCTTCGGCGCGGTCCTTCCCGACATGGCCATCTTCGGTCCGCCGCCCGTCGTCCCACCCCACCCCGCCCACCCCCGGTCTCCGGTCTCCTCTTGCCCATTCATTGTTTTCCGTGCGCCTCCACCTCCCCGTCCCCGTCTCCCACAGACCCGGCCACCCGTGCGCAACAGCTGGCGGCCGCTGCGGGGGTCCTGGCCCCCATGGCTGCTGCCCACGTCCCGGCCCCAGCCGCCGGCCCCGCCCAAGGCCCAGTCCCCGCTACCGCGGCCCCGGCGCCCCCTGCCGCACCGGCCATCCCGCCAGCTCTGGCGGCTCTGGCGGGGGCCCTGGGGCTCCGGCTGCCCGTCATCAACCCGGCCCAGCTGGCCCAGCTGCTCCCAGGGGGGCTGGCCCTCCCCCCGGCCCTTCTCGCAAACCTTCCCGCTGGTCTGTCGTCGCGGGGTCATGGCGACGCTGTTTCCCCTGCTGCTCGCTTTTCGGCATCCTTCGTCCCTTCCTCATCTGGTTCGGGTCTTCCCCATGTGGGGTATTGCAGGACTCAAGCTGCCTGCTGGCCTCACGCTCCCCGGGATGGGGGCCCCTGCCGCCGCCGCCGCTGCTGCGCCCGCCGCACCACCAAGTGCAACCCCGCCGCCCTCCGCCTCGAACCCTGTTGCCCCCGCCCCCGCCCCAGCGGCCCCAGCGGCCCCAGCGGCTCCAGCGGCCCCCGCCCCAGCAGCCGTCAACCCGCCTCCACAGGCTCAACCCGCCCCGGCGAGTTCCTCTCGGCGCGACCAGCCGCCTCCCCCCCGGCCGAGCACCCCGCCGGTCCTCCCTCCGCCCGCGCTGCCCAGCAAGCGCCCGTCCGACCGGGACCGGGGGTACGATTCGCACCACTCGTCCCGTCGGCGGCATAGCCGCTCCCGCAGCCGCAGCAGGTCGCGCAGCGCTCATCGCTTCCACGATCGCCGTTCACGGTCCCCATCTTCTCGGTCGCCTCCACGCCGGCGGTGAGGCCTTCGATTTGTTTGAGTGTCGTATGTTCTTCTCGTCTTGCCTTTTTTTATATAACCGGTGGCACACTAACACGGACGTGGTTCCTGAGCATAAATCCTGGTGAGGTTGGCTGGTGGGTTGGGTGGTTGGGATCGTTTCGATGGACAACTCGGGCGAGATTGCCGCTGCTACAGGGCGATCATTCAACTTAGTCAACTACAAGACAAACCCACTCCCGAAGTAGCCCCAAACTGATTCGCCGGTGTGAAAAGCGGGGTGTGGAAAAGGGCAGCGGACTGTTTGCTCTACCCCGGCTCGAGCCCCACAAAGGAACAATGGGTGGTGTCCGTGTTTTCCTTTTTTTCGATTCGGCGTCCTCATCCCTCCTCTTCATCATCATCCCTCCTGATCTCGACACGATTCTGGTGTATTTCATGAACAGGTTCTGGGTGCCGTCAACCCTGTCTCTGCTGAAAAGCAGCAGGAGATCCAGCGTCTTATTAAGACGATGCTGGATACCTTCACTCCTGCCTACCTGAAGGCCTATGCGATCGCCATGGTGAAGAAGGCTCGCATGGACTATGATGCCGCCCAGATTACTGGTCCCCTTCTGTCCCACTGGAAGCCCGTTGACAACTCCCCTGTTGCTGAGGGCTGGCTCGTGAAGGAAGGTGGTGCCCGCAAGAACTGGAAGCGCCGTTATTTCATCATTCGGTCCAACTGGGTGTGCGAATATTACGAGACCGAGGAAGCTGCCCACAACCCCGAGGCGAAGCCTAAGGGTACCATGTATTTGACCGGCTATAAGGTCCGGGAGGATCCTGGCGGGAAGGCTCTCAAGAAGGCCAAGAAGCTGTCTGTCCCGAATTGTTATCTCGTAGCAATCTCATCCATTCTTTAGCCTGAAGATGTTCGGCATGTCTGAGGACATGCTCCCCAAGCCCAAGGAGTATCCTCCCTTCACCTTCGAGGTGCACCACAAGCGCCGTCGCTGCTGGTTCATTCAGTGCGCCAACCAGGAGGAGTTCGACTCCTGGGTGAAGCACTTCAAGAACGCCTGCTGGTGGGCCCGCCCTCCAGCGGAAGACTGGGTTGGCAAGGAGGCCTTTGATGAGGCCATCTGGGAGACTCGCTGGAAGCTCGGCCGCTATGGCTGGTGGTACTCCGGGTCTGTTGTCTGATTCGCGATCTGATTTTGCTCATTCATTTTCGTTCCGATTCATAGCGGCACGCAGGAGCAGCGTCTCGCTGATATGATCGTCGAGCAGATCGACTACGCCGTCCTGGGCGAGATCTGGCGCACCCTGCAGGGCCCTTACTTCCTGCGCATGAAGGCGCGCAACACCGTCTACCAGATGCTCGACAGCACCATTGGCACTGCCGTGCAGACTGCCTGGAAGGCCATCACCGACGGCATCCAGAAGAACGTTCGCCCTCCCATTGAGGCCAAGCTGAACGAGTCCCTCCAGCCCCTGTTCGATGCTCAGAACAAGTCTGTGTTTTATACCCGCACGCTCCGTTGTGATGCTCATACACTCGTTTGTGAAATTAGCATCAAGTCCAAGATCATCGAGACCATCATGAGCGTTGTGGACCCTGTCCTGCAGCAGATGGTGACTCCCCACATGCAGCACTTCTCCGAGTTCCTGATCCAGCCCATCCAGCGTGGTCACGAGGAATGCTACAGCCGTGCCCGCGAGCTGTTCGCCGAGATTGCCACCAAGGTCGAGGCCGACGGCATCCCCCAGGGTGTCAAGAACCCCATCCGCGAGCTGTGCGCGCCCTTCTACCGCCGCACGGACTACTGGGCGACCCTGCACGCGGCCTGGGACCAGATTGAGCCCCTGAAGGAGCCCCTGCAGCTGCTGGGCGACCTGATCTCCCACGTGACGCCCTGGTCGCTGATCTGGAAGATCCAGCGCAAGCTGCGCAGCATCATCAAGCACTCGATGGCCACCTTCGAGATGGAGCTGTACGAGCTGTCCAAGCAGAACCCCGCCGCCCTCACCGACCGCGCCGCCGGCAAGGCCGCCTGCCAGCAGGCCGCCGAGCGCGCCATGACTGTCTGTCGCAGCCCGGTCTTCCTCCCCAGTCTTACTCACCCTCGTCTTCTTCTTCTTGCAGCGCATGATGTTCGACGGGACCACCCAGATCGGCACGCTGACCAAGCTGATCTGCGAGAACATCCTGATGCCGCCCTTCGAGCGGCACATCATCCCCATGGTGACCGACCTCATCAAGCCCATTGCCGACCTGGTCCCGGAGCCGCTGAAGGTGCTCATCGACCTCGAGGACATGCTCTCGTCCACCCTGACCGAGCTCGTCCAGACCTGCATCGGCCGGCCCCTCGAGGCCTACCTGCCCCCCGTGCCGCCCCGCCCCGAGATGCCCGCCCTGCCCGATGGCTACGACGAAACCGGCACCCAGCCCAACTAAATAACCTCGCCGTGCCGCCCCGTGCCGCTGTTGGCTTATTTTTCTCCTTGCCGCATGCCATCTGCGCTCCCTCCCCTTTTTTATACACTCCATGCATCTGCGCGCCCCTTCGCTGGTGGCTCCGGATCGCCTGGCTGCCTGCCTGGCCTGACTGCTTTCATGGACCTGGTTCCTCGATCTGCTGGTTTTGTTGGTTTTTTTTCTTCTTTTCTCTCCCCGGCCCCCTTCCCCCTTTTGTAACACAACATCGCTTTTGGGGTCTCTTGGTCAGTTTCCTCTTCTGGTTGCACGAAAGTTGTGTGAGGAAGGAGAAGGGGAGAAAGAAAGACACTTTTTTTCTCGGTGCGTTTGTGCACGAGGAAGAGTCCGGGACTCGAGTTGGGCGGTCGTTCTTGGGCGGCGAAGGAGAAGAAGAAAGCACCTTTTTCGTGCCACTCTCAGCCACCAGCGCCGCACCCACCATCACTGCAGAGCGTCCCCTTGCGGCAGCACGACGACGGGCGGGTGGGCGATGGCGGCAACCTGGACGGGCGGGGTGGAGGAACGGGCCCGTTGAGGAAGAGGAAGAGCAGGGGGGCAGCGGGTTGGACTGAACTCCACCGGGGGCAGACCGGGTCGGCAGCGACTTCCTTGCCGCCTTCCGGGGCCGCCGAAGGGTCGGGGGTCGGAGGGTCGATGGACGACCCGAGGGGGTTCATGGCAATGTCCTACACAGAAAATGGGTGTGTGTGTGTGGGGGGGGGGGGGGGGGGGGGGGTGAGCAGTCAGCTGCATGGACCGAACCCCGGCTCTCCCGGGCAGCCGGAATTTCGATTCACCGCCCAGAGAAAGACCTTCATGTCATCGCCGCTCGCAGGGCCGTGCCTTCTGGGCCGGTGGCCCCCCCGCCTGCAGATGAACAGAGCCAGCAGCAGGGCCACGATCAGAAGGCCCCGAGGGGCCCCACAACGTACGGCACCCAGGAGCCCGAGGAGGCGGCCGGCGCCACAGCCGGCTGGGCGCAGGTGGTGCCCCCGATGGGGTGTCCGTCACCTCATAGCCGGCCCGGGTGCATCGGCACCCCACAGCCGGGCCGACCGCCCCTCGACGGTGGTCGTGAGCCCGTCGGCGGCGCAGCGAGCACTCAAGTCGCCCGCCGCCTGGCACTCGGCATCCGTGAGGCACCGGTACACATCGGCCACTGGGCACCGAGGGGCATGGGGAGTGGGGAGTGGGGAGTGGGGAGTGGAGAGGGAGGGAGAGGGAGAGGGAGAGGGAGTGGGGAGGGGAGATGGGGAGAGGGGAGTGGGGAGTGGGGAGTGGGGAGTGGGGAGTGGGGAGAGGATGACCGAACAGGGACAGCCCGACCCTGACCACCGCCCCACCTGGCACGGCACTCACTCCTCCCACGGGCGACCCCGAGGAAGCCGCCGCATCGGCTTGGCCATCCATTTCTGGACGGACCAGGGGTGTCGCAGTGGTCGCCCGTCCAGGCGGACCCGCATGCGCAGGCCTTGGAGGGCCGCGCCCTGGCAGGTGCCCCCGTGGTGGCAATCGGCATCGGCTGTGCATGAGCCCTCGACCGTCTCGCAGCGAGCGCCCGAGCCCCGGGCGGGCAGTGGCAGCCAAAGGTGCCCGCGGCCACAGCCACACAGGCCCCGTTGGGGCCGCAGTCAGCAGCCAGGGTGCAGTTGCTGCCTGTTGGTTGAGCGATGAGGGGGGGGGGGGGGGGGGGGGGGGGGGGGAGGAAAGAGGGATCGGGATGAGCGCAGCACTTGCGTCCCTGCCACCAGAGAGGCGAACACATGCTGTGAATTTGCGAGGGCGCAGGGTGACCGAGGCACATGCGAAAGCGCCCGAAGCAGGGAAAGACGAGGACGAGGGCCGACCGAAGAAGATCACCGCGGGGCCCTCGGTGGGTGCGCTCAGGGGCGCCTCGAGGGTGTTGCCCGCCAGGTCGGCCAGCGTGGGCAGCACGGTGAAGCCCACCGGCCCCGGGCTGTCCGCCCCCGTCAGCCGATAGGCCGCCTCGAAGGCCGTCCCGCCAGCAGCATCCCCCGGGATGGAGGTCAGACTGATGGGATGCCCCGCGATCACCACCTCCATGGGGCTGCCGGCGGTGGCCCGGAGGGGCTCGGTGGCCGTGAGGCGCAGCGTGACCTGGTCGCCCGGCTGAGAACCACTGTGGCTGTTGTGGGAGTGTCCCTGGGGTGCACTCGCGCATCCGCCGCCCACCCCTCCCATGGGCACTCGGTCGCCTCGCAAGGGTGCCCCGTACCATCCACAACTCCCCAGCCCCAACTGTGATCCATTCGTGATGCTGTGTCCGTTCGAATGAGTGGCTTGGGGAAATGCTTGCTGTTGTGGGTGTGCGGTCTCGGCCACGTGTGAGGAGAGTATGATGCTGGCGCAGCCACCTTGGGACTCCACCGACACAGATGAGGAGCGCATGTGGTTCACCGGGGACAATCCGGTTTAAGGCGCCCATTGAAAAATAGGGGAGGGGGGAGGGGGAGGAGGAGGCGAAGGCCGACGGCGGGAGATGTGTGCAGATCGGAAGGAGCCTCCGGAGGGCCAGAGAATGCGCAGGGGCACTGAGGGGGAAGGAAGAAGAACCCGGGGAAGGAAGAAGAACCCGGGGAGGTGAGGGCCCGCTACTCGGTGGGCACTGGGGCGAGGCCCCCCTCTGCCGGCCTGGCCAGGCAGCCCCCGCTGCTGGCCCGGGCGCGCTCGAAGGCCGACCGTGCCGACCCCGGGGGCACCCCCACGACCCCGGGCACCTCCAGGGGCGGCTGGGCCTCCTCGCCCTGGGCCAGGAAGTCCCGCTCGGCGTCCCGCTGGGCGTCCCGCAGCCGCCGCTGGGCGCTGGTGGGCCGGGGCAGGTCGGCCACCCCGATGAGGCCCAGCCCCAGCCCCGGGTCGCCGCCCTCCTGGGACAGGTCCGACTCGGCCACGCTCGCGTTCTCGTCCCCTAGCTGAGGCGGCGCCACCGAGGTCCGTTGTGCCTGCGAAAGAAAGTGTAAAAGATGATGCGTCGGCCGGGAATTGAACCCGGGTCACCACGATGGCAACGTGATATTCTACCACTAGACCACCGACGCGCAGATGGAGACGGCAGGCGGACCATCAGATGAGATCGGTAGGCGCGCTCGCGCTCCTGCTCTGCGAACTCGGGGTCCTCCTCGGCGGCCATGGCAACCCCGGGCTCGTCGCCCCGGGTCCCGTGGACTGGGCAGGGGCGACAGCGAGAGCCAAACATGATCGAGTGCCCAAGCCCAGGCCCCAGAACGCCCCCCTCCCCCCGTCCCCCCCGCTCGCCCCGCCTCAGCCGCTCGCTCCCCGCTCGCCGCTGCAGCCGCGGACCGGAGCGGGCACTGCCGCGTGCCGAAGGGGGCCCGTGGCGGGGGTGGGGGTGGCCAGCAGGGCCGGGTGGGCGGCCAGGGCCAGGGCCGGGATGGCCGTGTCCCGCTCGGAGGCGCGGTGGGGCAGCCCATGAGGCCGCCCCGCTGATGCTGGGCGGGAGGGTCCCGACGCGCGGGCACTGCGGACGGGAGTAGGGGGCGCGGATGAAGAGGAAGGCAGGCGGGGTGGGCGGGCGGACCTGGTGGGGGCCGGGACCGCTGTGGTTGCTGTTGTCCGGGTGGAGATGGCCCCGTCCATCCGGGGGCCGACGGGGGCGAGGGGGCGAGGGGGGCGAGGGAAGGCGAGGGGGCGAGGGGCGAGGAAGGCGAGGGGGGCGAGGGGGGCGAGGGGGGCGAGGGTGGGCGGCGGGGAACCCCGAGGCCGGTGGTGGTGGTGGTGATGGCGACCGCGGGGGGCGGGGAGGCAAGCGGGCTGCCCGACTCGGCCTCGAGTGGCAGCGCCTGGGCCACCTGCGGACACCCGGATGGGCATGAAGGAGGGGCCCCCGTCGTGTGCGTGGGATGAGGATGAGCGGCGGTGTGGGGTCAGCACGTCACTAAAAAAACCCACCCGGCGGACCGCCCCCCGGGAGCAAGGGGAAGGGGAAGGGAGGGGGCCGGACCTGGCCGAAGAGCTGCGGGGGGGCGAGGGGCGACTCGGGCGAGGCCGGGGGGGCGGCGGGCCCCAGCAGCATCCCCGAGGCGGGTGGGGGCGTCTGACCCCGGGTGGGGCCCGCCGGGCCGGCCAGGTCGGGGCTCAGGTCGGGACTGGGGAAGCCCTCCACGAAGGCGGCTCGGGGCGGCACCAGGCTGACCGCAGTGGGCGGGGGCGGCGATGGGGGCGGGTGGGGGAGCGGAGGCGGGGTGGCCGCGGAGGCGGTGGGAGGTGCAGGGGGCGGTGGGGGGGCGGCCGGGGCAGCCTGGGGGCAGGGGAGCAGCTCCTTCTCGCGCCGCTCGCGCTCCTCGCGCTCCTTCTGCAGCTGGGCCTTCCGGGCGGCCACCCGCTCCCGCTGGCGTTGCTGGAAAGGGCGGGCAAAAAAAAAAAAAAAAAACACGTGAGGCAAAAAATGTGCTCGATGCAGGGATCGAACCTGCGACCGTTGCCTTATTAGAGCAACGCTCTACCGACTGTAGGCTCCGACTATTCCTTCCGCCGCGGGTGGCAAGGTGGCAAGGTGTCTGGCGGGCAAAATAGACCCCGCCATCGTTTCCGCCATGGGGGGAAACCCCCGGAACCAACTTGTTTTGGGTTCCCATAATTTTTCCCGCGACGCTATTGTATCCCATAAGCTGTCCGATTTGTTAAGAAATGACACTTTGTCGACCTCGTATCTCCCCAACCGTCCATCAGCGGACGACCCCGTTGCGCGTTTCGTGGTGCCCCATGTGTGGGCTATCGTTTGAGATACGAAAATGGTGTCTGTCACATTTTTCGATTTTCTATAGGGAATCCGAGGCCATCACATTGCAGTGAAAATTTTTAACTGAATTTTTTTGAACTTTTTTGATCATATTCATGATCCCCATCATCTAAAACCCTTACTCAGTGATTTTTATGACTATCTGCATGATAGTCGTTGAGCCACCATGGGGCCCCCTTTGTATGGCGACGCGTTTGTCATTCGACGACATCACCATACAAGGCAGATAGTCATAAAAATCACTGAGTAAGGGTTTTAGATGAGGATCATGAATATGATCAAAAGTTCAAAATTCAGTTTGCACTGCATGATGGCCTCGGATTCGAAAATCGAAAACGATAACGGGGCACAACTCGTCCGCTGGTGGACGGTTGGGGAGATACGAGGTCGACAAAGTGTCATTTCTTAACAAATCGGACAACTTATGGGATACAATAGCGTCGAAAATTATAAAACAAGTTGGTTCCGGGGTTTCCATGGCGGAAACGTTATATTTGCTCGCCAGACACCTTGCCACCTTGCCACCCGCGGCGGAACGAAATGTTTGGCTCTACTGAGCTAATCGAGCTTGATGATAGAGAAGACCACGCAGTGAAAACAAGCACGTGCTTATTGACACGACAGTGGACAAACGCGAAAAAAGGTGGGCCACTGCGAGAATCGAACTCGCGACCTCTTGCACCCTAAGCAAGAATCATGCCCCTAGACCAAGTGGCCAATTGATGAAAAATCTACAGATGTGACTTTGCCCCATGTCCTAACCCCCTTGATACAGAGGGAAGCGGGGAGGCGAACCTTCTCGGCCTCGACCTCGGCCTGCTGCTCGGCGTGCTCCACCGCGATGCGCTTGTTGAGCTCTCCGTAGTGGGTCTCGATGGTCTCCACCAGCCAGCGCAGCCCTGTGCCCGTCCAGAGAGAGCCAAATCCGCCGAGCGTGTGGCGCCAGTGGGGGCAGCGCGCCAGACCGTCCTTGACGTGGGGGTCCTGTCTGCGGGGGGGTCCGACCTCGTCGGCGGGCGAGACAGGCGTCACACGCCGGCCTGTCAAGGGGGATGGCAGTGAGGAGCAGCCGGGGTCGCAGGCAGACCGGTGGGTTCGGGAGAGGTGGTTGCCGTCGCTGCCCCGGGCGGGGACAGCCCCACGGCGATGGTGGGGATGATGTTGTAGGTGGTTTTGCGCTCTTGCAGCCCCAGGGCCGCTACGATGTCCGTGGGGGTGCCTGCCTGTGGCAGGTCCTGCTTGTTCGCGCATCTGTGAGCCGTCCAAGGTGAAGGTGTGGCGGTGTGACGGTGTGACGGTGTGACGGTGACGGTGTGACGGTGTGGCGGTGTGACGGTGTGACGGTCGTAACGGCGGCAGAAGAAGAAGGGCAGCGGGGGCCGGACATGAGGAGGGGCTTGTCCTTGAAGTATTTATGTTGGAGGATGGCCTCGAACTCCTTCCGCGACTCCTCGAGACGCCTCCTGTCGGCGCTATCGACCACGTAGATGGCGCCGTGCACCTTGGTTGCCGAGTGGACACCGGAGGAGGAACGTATCAAACGTGTGCGGCCGGTTGAGACGACAGACCTCACCATAATAGGAATCCCAGATGCCCCGAAAGTTTTTACTTCCACCCAGATCGTAAAAAACCAGGGAATACCGTCCCCAATTAACCACCTGGGATGGAGTGAAACCAATCGACGGATATGTTTCAGTGATCGGGTCTAAGAGAGTGGGGACAGATGCTTGAAGCAGAGAACATTAGAAAAAGACAGACTTCCTTTTATATGCGCCAGGAGGGTCGTCTTGCCCGCATTGTCCAGACCCAAGAGAACAATTGTCACACGTTTTTCCCGCTGCTTTTTACAGGACCGGTACAGGTTGCGCATCAAGTGGAACATCGAAAGGACAGCCCAGCGCGCGAAAGATTCAAAAACAAATCGAAAAACGGCTGACTGGAGATTGCGAACAGCCCCGAGGAGCAGTGACAGCCGCCGGCACGATGACTGGCTCCGGGCGGTTCACTACAAGGTTGGTTGCCTTCAAACGGTCAAGTGGCTGCTGGTTCGGTTACATATTTCGGGCATTCTTTGCCGGGATCCGCATGGGCGAGATGTTGCGAGCTGGGTCTCCCCCCCCCCCCCCCCCCCCTCCCTCCTTCCTGTGCGCCAGGGAGGAATGCCAGGGTGATGGAAAGAAGGACGCCTCTCCGCCCGCCTGTCGAACTTCTCCACCCCGTTCCGTTGGCCCTGCCCTGCCCAATTGGAGGCGAGCGCGTCCGAACGAACCGGGGCAGGTTGCCATCCGTCCCACCGCCGTACGCTGACGAATGTCCCAAGTTGGGAGGGATTGCCAGTCGATCCGGTGCGTTTGTCGGACCCCCACGGTGAAGAACCAACTGGGGAACGGTGGATGGGTAGGGGTGGATGGGCGGGGGGGGGGGGTTGAGACCCACCCAAGCCGCGCGCGGCGAGTGCAGGGTGGTGGACTCGGTGGTCTGCTTCCGACGCGTCAGCCGAAGTGATATTTGGTCGCAGGGCGGGGCGGCTCACGTGTGCTCGGGGGCACTGAAAAGGTGGAAGAGCGGAATCCCGGGGGCTGGTGCCCGGGGGGCGGTTGGCCCGCAATCGGCGGCCTCCTGCTTGGACAGAGTGGCGTTGATCTCGTCTAATCGCTTGGCGCATTCTTCTGTTTGTGTGTTGAGGGCCTTGCGCTCCTGCTCCACCTCTGCGTTCATGGTGGCAAAGTCACTCAGCAGAAGATGCTCCTTCATCTCGGTAGTTATTTGAAGAAGAGATTCCACTGTCCTGAGGATGTTCTGAGAGTACATGTCAACTTGCAGATTTTCGATCGATGTTGGCTGGGCAGGGTCAATCTGAACGACAGGGAACGACAGGAACAAAGCATGAGGTGTCGAAATCCTGGAGACCGACCTGGGCAGACTCTAGCATCTGCGTAAAATTAGACGCTAAACTAGAAAGGTGCTTCTGGATCGTGGTCGTGAGCTCGGCACCATACGTGATTTTGTGTTGAGACATTCAAGAGAGCCGGTTGACCCCAATGGTCCTGTCCTCATTCCGGTGTGCACAGGACGACGGGGAACAGAAGAAATGAGAAGTCTCAAAAAGGTTTCGAATTTACAAAACACGGTTCATAGCCGTCAGAAGGAGGGGATCCCGCATAGCGGGGCGGAGTGGAAGCTGTCTCTGCAGGATGGTGCGAGGCCTCGTACGGTCATCTGCGACCTTAGGGCGGTCGAAAACAACCGCCGAGGGAACTCTGCTATGCTGCTTTCTCACTCGCATCAGGGGGCAAGGGGACCAGTTTGGGGGCGGGCAGGGCAAACTCCAGCTGGCCACCCTTGACGCCCCGGAGCTGCTCCAGCAGCGGGCAGGCCAGCACAACCTTGATCTCGCCGGGCAACTCGTTCAATTTGAGGGTTCGCAGCTTGGGGCAGGCAAACGACAGCTCGGACGAGACTCCAGAGACATTCAGGTCGAGGCTGGTCAGCCGGGGCAGCCCAGGCAGGGCCCCCATCAACTGCGGCAATTCTTCGTTTGTCACTCGGAGTCCTGCAGCCGTGATCTCGTGCAGACGGGCCCCGTGCCGAGTCAGCAGGCTAAGCAGGCTGGCCGTCTCGATACCACCCACGACGAGGCTCCGGGGCTGCATCGTCGGCATCTCCGCCGCCTCCTCGTCCGCCTGGAAGGAGAGGTTGGCAGGCGATTTGAGGCCGAGGTGAATCAGGTGTGGGCAGTCGCCCAATCGCACCCGGACGGAGGGCAGGGACTCGTGAATGTCCAGGGAGAAGTCGAGGAGCCCCGAGGCATCCACCTGCAGGTCGAGCGGGAGATGCCCGTCGGCGTTGTCGCCCTTCATCTTGAGTTTGATGCCGAGGTGAAGCAGCTGCCCCGGCAGCCGCAGGACAAGCGGGTTGGGGAGCTGATTCACATCCAGGCGCAGCTGTGTCAGGCGGACCAGCGACCCGCAGGCGCAGAGCCTGGCCAGCAGGTCGGGTTGGGTCAGGCGTGCGTGGGAAAGCACTCGCAGCCGTGGCGACTCGGTCAGCAGCCAGGCGGGGTCCGTCCACGCCTCCGAATCATCACGAAAAGCAGCGGAGCGCGTCACAACTTCCAGGTCGGGCATGGGGGACGACCCGTCCAAGCTCTGGGCGATCGTATCGATGGTCCGAAGTCGGGGACACTGCAAGGATGCCGGTTGGCAGTTCGTGCAGAGACCCACGAGAACTGGGCAGCGCAGCGCCAGCCAGGACATGGGGCCCATGTTCACCCAGAGCCAAAGCCGCTGAAGGTGACTGCTGGCGATGGTCTGCACCCCATCCGGCTCGATGTCGCCGAGGGCAACGTCGAGTTGTTCCAACCGGTCGACCAGGGCCGGGGGCAGGTCCGCGAGGGAGCAGCAAGGGCCACGCACTTCCAAAAATAGGGAAGTCAGGTGGGGCAGGGCGCTCAGCGAGGCCATCAATGGTGCGGTTTCAGTGGCCTCCAAATCGAGATCCAGGACGAGGCGGCGCAAAGTGGCCCGGTTGGCGGCCAGCAGCCGGGGCAGCGGAGGAAAGGAGCCCAACTCCAGGGTCAAGGAGAGCTTCTCCAGTTGGCAGATTTCAGGACCGGGAAGCTCCATCATGCCCAAGGTGTCGCACAGCTTGAGCGAGGTCAGATGAGGGGCGAGGGATTGGAGGACAGCTGTAGAGGTTCAGATGGGACACAACCGAGAGGCTGCGCACGAAAGTTTCCAGGTCCGCTGAATATGGAACATCCCAGAAGCTGAGCCGTTTGAGGACGCCCGAAAGTGGCGCCAGCGCAGCGAGGTCCGGATGTGCGAATTCCGGGATGGCGCATCGCAGCACCTGGAGGCCGGGGCAGGAGCGGGCCAGGGCAGCCAGCAGGGGGGCGTTCATCTCGAGCTGACAGTCGAGCGTGAGCTCCACGAGCCCTGGCAGGTGGCTCAAGAGGCGCTCCAACTTAGATTCGAAGAACAAGGGGAGCTCCTCGAGAACGGCCAGCTGGATGTGTCCCCCAAAGGCCTCATCCACCCAGCCGGCAAAAGCGGCCTCCTCGGCCAGGCCGTCGACGTCGCTATCGCACCAATGTGGAAGCGAGAGTTTGCTGAGGGTTTTGCAGGGGCCGACGATTGCGGCCAGCGTATCGATGGTGAGTCTGGGTCTGATGCTGAATGGGAACACCGGGTCGGGGTCAACAAAGGAAAGTTCGCGGAGAGTGCCCCGAATGTTTGCGCGAATGGTATGCGAAAGGCTGAGCAACTGAAGATAGGCAATGTATGGGCTCGGAGATGCCTCCACGATGGTCCGCAGCGTTCGGGCGGGAGGCGTTCCCAAAGATCGGCCGTCGCTGGGGCTGGAATTTGGACAATCTAACGAAATCGAGCCAATTGTGAGAAGGAGAACGGGGAAGAAGATCAACCTTTTGTGACTTTCTCGTGTTGAACATCCGGCAGCAGTGGGAATCCAATGCGGTGCAAGACGCTATTTCCGGCGCGCTTTTTTTGGATCGCTCGCCTCCTTACTCAACCCTCCCCCTGGCCGGAACGGTTCGGCAAGTGTTTTGTCCCATTCTTTCTTCCCATCAACTTCCTCCAATCGCTATCGTCAATTCACAAAATGCTCTTGGGCTCAAAGCCGCCCATTTCACTGCCGCCCCAAGTTAAGCCTGGGCTGAACCTCGGCCGTGCCGGCCGCGGGGCCACTCAGATTTTCGGGGGTGGCCTGCCGGCGGGCCTCCAGTTCCTGCTGCTCGGCGGCCCATCGGGCCAGCAGAACCTCCCGCCGGGTGGGGGCCACGTAGCGGAGAATCTTCATATTGTGGGTGGACACGGCCCGGGTGACATACTCCTCGGTGACCTCCTGCCGGCGCTCGAGCACGGCCGCGGGGTCCTTGGTGTAGCGCCACGTCACATCGCAGATGCCCTCGACTATGGCCGACAGACAGCAGTGCCAGGGGTGAGTGAGACATCTTGGAGGGGGGACGGGTAGCAGTGCCGGAGTGAGTGAGACAGAGCAAGCGGGGGGAGGCGGACAGCTGCATGCGATGACGTAGCTGATCTGCTTGCCCCAGCCGCACTCGTACATGAGGGGCGTGTCGCTGCAGCCCTCGCAGGGGTCGTAGTGCACCCAGCGGCCCCGGGGCCGCGAGTAGAGCTCCACCCAGATGTGGTCGCTCCACTCGGTGCACAGGCGCACGTCGTAGCCCAGCGAGCGGGCACACAGAGCGAAGCACTACACAGCGGGGGGGGCCAGTGGGGGTGGTCACGAGGGGGCGCGTGAGGGGGGGCCAGACAAAACCCCGGTCACAGTCTCCATCACCCCCACCCCACCCCGGTCTCCATTGCCCCAGCTCACCAGCCGGCGGCATGCGGATGGCGTGCGGACGTTAGCAAACTCGCCGCACCTGCCGCGGCGGGTTGCGAGGAGCTTGCGGCAGTCGTTGTATCGCGGGAAGCGGTTCAGGGTCCGGCAGCAGGGGCACTCCCAGGCCTCGACCACCTGGCACCGGTAGGCGGCCTCCTCGGGCCACGGCTCGGCCATCCCGCGCGACACGCAGCTGCACTCCCACGGGGTGCGTTCGGGAAGGGGACAGATTTGAAGTGATGCCACCCGGGTGATGTCCACCGCTCCCAACGGGGGACAGGCAGCCAGCAGGACAGCGGGGACGGACGGGGCGCCGCACGAGCAAGGGAAGCCCTTGGTCGGGACGAAGGTGAAGAAGTCGTTCTTGAACCAGCGCACCAGCTCCAGGGCCAGGGCGTCCGCATCGGGGGTCGCCTCGGGCGCCAGGCTGCGGCGGGAGGGAGGAAGAGGGCAGCACGGTGGGGTGAGGATGGCGTCTGTCGGGAGGGAGGGCAGAGCGGGGGGGGAGGGAGGCGGGGTGTGCGGACGGCTTTCCGTCGGCCTGGAGCGAGGCCCGTGCGCGCTGCATCAGCAGGGCCACCGGGATGCACTGGCGCGCTTGGGCCTGGCGGCCGTCATGGTCCCGTGGGCGGGGCGGGAATGGGCGCGAGGAGAGCGTGGAGAGGAGAATGGATCGGCGTATGGTCGGGTCAGCGGCGTGTGGGCAGCGGCGTGTGGGCAGCGGCGTGTGGCAGCGGTGTGTGGGCAGCGACGTGTGGGCAGCGACGTGTGGGCAGCGACGTGTGGGCAGCGGCGTGTGGGCAGCGGCGTGTGGGCAGCGGCGTGTGTATGTGCGTGGGGGGGGGGGGGGGGGGCAAGGACCGGGTGCGGGTGCGGGTGCGGGTGCGGGTGCGGGTGCGGGTGCGGGTGCGGGTGCGGGTGCGGGTGCGGGTGCGGGTGCGGGTGCGGGTGCGGGTGCGGGGAGGGAGACCTGGAGAGTGGGGTCCTCGTATGCCTGGGTCAGGTCCACCGTCCCGTTGACCCGCTGCATCCAGCGAACCTGGCGCCGGGCACGCTCCTGGGGAGGGGCAGACGCCAGGGGTACGGTGGTCGCCACGACGGCCGGGTCGGGGGCGCTCGAGGTGCCGACCTCCTCCTGGACGGGGCCCTCCCACACCAGCCCGGGCAGGTCTCGCTGCGGGATGCGTGGTGCGGTTGGCCATGTGATGCGCATCGTTCGACGCAGACCTGTCGGCAGGCCTCCAGGTGGGCCTTCCGGCGAGCCTCCCGCTCCGCGTCGTCGTTCGGCGATGAGGACGGGGTTGGGGTGGCTGTTGCCTCCGGGGCGGGGGTAGCAGCGGGCACCGGCGGAGGTGAGCGAGTCTTAATGGTGCGAGAGAGCCCCAGCCGCTCGAGGTTGGCTGACTCCCGGGCGTACCGCTCGTCGGCAACGCGTTGCACCCGGGCGTGCATGGCCTCAAGGCGTCGTGTCAGCTCCGGGTCTTTGTCGACGAACGGAACAGTGCATGAGGCTTTGAGTGCGACCTTTTCCTCGCGTGGTGGGGCCTGCGGGGTGGGGCGAGCTTGATACGACGATGACATTTCTTCGCGGCGACGAGAATCATTTCGACCGGGTCTTCGCGACAGAAATGGTTTCAAGTAATAGAAATATGCGTAGAGCAAAGCTGCTCCCCCAAAGAGTGCTGCCCAGGCCCAGTGCATGAGGCGCACGACTTTTTGGATTCAGTGGATGATTCCCTGGCTCGACTTGCCTTATCAAATCGAAAGGAAGGCATCACTCCCCCTCATGCAAAAAGGCAGCAAAATCGTGGACATCGATGTTCCCAGCAACAACCCGCTCTACCGGCCAGCTACGTCCGTTCTTCTTGATCCTACTGGTTTTTTTTTCACTATAATCTTGTGTAGCTCCGAGCCCGCTTTTGCAGTCGCGTCCCTCACCACTCTGCTTGGGAGCATGAACATTACATCCTCATCCTCAGTGGCTGGACAACAAGATCTTGTCCCCATGTAAGGCAGTTCTCATCGACGATATTCGCACTGTATTTTAGCTGCGCCTCTTGCGTGCTCTTTGGTCAAACTAATGGACCGATCATGCTTTGTTTTCTTTGCGACCTTGAGTCGTGCCCCCTTTTATGCTCCCTTGGTTTTCGTCCCCTCTGCCCTTTACCCGTGATTTGTTTATTGGAGGCTCGGGTCAAATCCCGTTCTCCGCTCGTTTTCGCCGCGTTCGTTTCCTTCTTTCCCCCTCACTCTTCCCCCATTCTCCCACCGCTAAGAGAAGTTGTAGTGTTGGAGAAGACGGAGCCGAGGAGAAACGGGGATGGGGCGCCTCACTTTTTGGATGAGCCGAACCCTGCCGGCAGCCCCATGGCCGCCATCATGTCTTCCTCGGGATTGGGCTGCTGTCCGTGCCCCGCCCAGCATGACACCCGACGAGAAGGTGATGAAGACGCGGTCGGGTTCCCAGGGCAGCAGTAACCGACCGCTTGCGTCTTCGGCTCTGCTGCCGCCTCGTCCTCTGGGGCCCCACGCGACCGCTTGGTCGCCGTGGCATCGTCGGCCTCCCGATTGGCCGCCTCTTCGTCCCTTCCCTCAGCCCTCCGGCCGGCAGCCCCGCCGGGCTGACCCTTCTCCTCGCCGGCTGCCTCGTCCACCCGTCGGGCCTCGCGGAGGCGCTCCTCGTGGTCCCGCAGGATGTCCAGCTTCTGGTCCAGATCTGCCGCGGGGACGAGGTGTTCAGTCCCAAAGCAACAGCCAGCCGGCTCAGACCCGTCTTGTCGTGCCGATGTTCGGGGTCCATCCCGTCGGTCTCGGCCTGCCGGTTCCGCCCGGCCGCCAGGCGGGCTTTCACGTCTTCCAGGGACGAGCGGGTCACACGCATCGACATCCCGAGGGCCCGTTGGTCTGGGAGAGGGGAAGAATCGGCTGAAAGAACGAACAGCGGTGTCCAGACGCTTCTTGCCGTTCAGGTGATCGAGCCAGTTGGCACTGTCTTTGATCAAGCATTCACACACCTCGCACCAAAAGCCCCCGCTGTCTGGAAGGGCAGTAGAACTCGTCACAAGCTATTGGGGTTCAACAAAAAAAGGTTCCATGCCAAACAGACTTTGGTTTTGCCGAGATTCTGTGCAATATCGACTCGGAAATCTCGGGGCCTTAAAGTCTCGCGCGGCTTTATGTCCTTAAGTGGAGTTCGGCCGTGTTTCCCTATAGAGGAGCCGATTCGCAGCAAGGAGACGAAGGCTGCAATGCAGACCGAGGCTCTTTTCCTCCATTTCCTGAGACTCGCGGGCCGTTCGCTCGGCGGCCAGCTTTTCGTACTTGGCGACATCCCATGTGCGCCGACCAATTTGATCCACACCTTGCCCGCGGCGGTCAGACATCAAATTGCCGGTGAAGGGGTTTCCAACCGAAGGGTGGAATAAACCAATCCGGAATCTAGCGACCGCTGAATCGGACCTCCAGGTCTCATTATGGTGTCGGCGCGGCGATTTCACAGTTGCCAAACCAGCCCCCTGCGTGCCGATGTGCTGTCACGACAAAGACTGCTATTGAGCGAAAAGGGAGGAGCAAAGAAAAAACGTGGAGATGTGTTTCACAGGAAAAAGCGATGTATAAAAAAAATAACCAGAGAAACCGCAAAAAACACATCGCAAGAAGTCGGAAAACAAAGGGCGCCGAGTGGGGGGTAAAAAGCTAACAAGTACACGCTCGCTGGCACGTCGTCGTCTGGCTGCCGCTTGGCTTAGAAGAAACCGGAGCCGCGCAGGTTGATCTGGAGGATGATATCTACGGGGAAAAGTAGAGCCGAATTATCCGGGGTGTGGTCGACGTCGATGGGAGCAGACCCTTGACGGCGTCGAAGACGAACTTGATGTTCTGCGTGTCGGTGGCGCATGTCTCGTGGGGGTAGATCTGCTTGTTCTCGCTCTGGTTGAGCTCGACGAACCGGTCGCGGATGAAGGCCTTGGCGGCATCGATGTTGTTGCCTCCTGAGGCAGAGACGCCAGCCAGCCAGCCACACCCGCGGGCAGAGGGCACCGTCAGGTCGGCATCCCCCCAGAAAGACATGACCCCCCCCCCCCCCCCCCTCCCCAATGTACGTGTTCGCGCCTGCCACACCCATGGTGACATCGACGCCCCCCCGGAGACGGACCTCGGTACTCGGGGAAGCACACCCGGAGGTCGGCGCCGGCCTTGATCTTGTCGATGAACAGGTCCAGCTTGTTCAGGAAGAGGATGATGCTCGTGTCCCGGAACCACTTGCTGTGCACCCACAGCCAGCCAAAGGTCCGAGGATTGATGAGGACGATTCTTGGATGATGCTGACAATGGATGCTGATGAAGACTGGATGATGACCGGATGCCGGATGATGCTGATGTTGTTGTTACTGGTGGGGTGGAAGACGATTGATTAGGCGATTGGATGATGATGATGATGATGACTGGGTGATGATGATGATGATCGGACGGTGAGGGGGATGGAGAGGACGATGAGGGAAGGAGGGGAGGGAGGGGGGGTGCGCTGCCGACCAATTGCAGAGCTCCTCGAAGAGCAGCAGGGACTCCTGCATCCGATTGGTGGTCTCGTCCTCCACCAGAACCTGTGCCCCCCCAAAAAAACGAGTCCGAGAAAGTGAACAAGGGCGCGACGGCGGGTGCTGACAGGGATGGGGAGGAGGCGGGGAGGAGGAGGCGGGGAGGAGGAGGCGGGGAGGAGGAGGCGGGGAGGAGGAGGCGGGGAGGAGGAGGCGGGGAGGAGGAGGCGGGGAGGGAGGAGGCGGGGGAGGAGGCGGGGGAGGAGGCGGGGGAGGAGGCGGGGGAGGAGGCGGGGACGGGCCTGGTCGAACTCGGAGAGGGACGTGCAGAAGATCAGGGCCGTGACCCCTGGAAGCAGTGGATCCACTTCTTGCGCTCGTTCCGCTGCCCGCCGACATCAATCACCCTGTTGGCCCGTGTGTGCGCGGGGGGGGGGGGGGGGGGGGTGCAGATCCGCAATGAGGGAGATGCACAAAGGTTCGGCCAAACGACACGCGACGGTCCTGGATGCATTTCTGCGTTTATGCATACGTGTGTGCGCGTTTGAGCGGGGGGGGGGGGGGGGTGGGGGTGGGGGTGGGGATAATGACCGGAAGCGGAGGCCGCCGAATGTGAAGGGCATCTCGCGGATGCCGGAGGTCTGCACCCGCGAGTGGAGCACATCGTCGATGGTGGGCGAGTAGTCCGGGGCGCCCAGCTGAAGGATCTGGTTGAAGAAGCTATCCCCCCCCGACGAGACAGACGCACATCCGAATGGGAAAGGAGTCGATGAAAACCCCAAGAGAAGAAGAAGGACGCATCGGTCTGGCCATGCCTCTCGGAGCTGTGGGATGCGAATGGGGGCGCATGCCGTCACGGACTATTGGCAGTTGTCGTGCAGCTGAAACTCGGACTTGCGGGCGAAGGTCGCCTGGATGCCGGGGTCTTGCCAGAGAGCGTGCATATCCTGGGCAATATCCGCGTTGAACTCGTCTGCTGAGAGAAGGCTCATAATGCGTTGGCAACGCGGCTGAAAAAACAAAAATGGTGCGGAAAAACGCGACCGAGACTACCAGTCAGACCTTATTCTCTTCAACAACAATTGGGATCCGGAACCGTTCGGCTGCGAGAAGCATTGCCTTCATACTGAGTCGAAGCCAATTATTCAGGTGAGAACAAGAGGAAAAGAGACCTCTGGATGCAATTCGAGAAGATAATCACCTTAAAGCTTTCGCGCTCCCTCGCAGAATAACCACCGCCATGAATAAGCTTCAATTGCTTAAAAATCGTACTTTTGCCACTTTCACCGGCGCCCAGCAAAATCAACTTCTGCTCCTGCTGATCGGCCAGACGCTCCTTGCGCAGAGCCTCGTCAATTTGTGATGACTGCTGCTTGAGAACCCCATCTTCGTTGTTAGATTCGGTACTTTGGCCACAGCCCATGAAAAGTAGCGATAAATGGAAAAGGCGATCTGCCGATCGAGACACTATCTCCCACGGTGTTGTTGAGATATCGAAAGGAACAGGAAAACCGCACCCACTCTGTGAAAGATTTTCTAGAAAATGAGGAAGTCAACTCAAAGCACATCTTCTACATCTGTGGTGTCCGCTGGGCACCATCGCAGCGACCGTCCGGCAATTCCCAACCCGGTGGGTGTCAGCGAGGCCGCCCGCGAAGAGAGTTGGCAAAAGGCCAGCAAAATCATCGGTGACGATCTTCCCAGGAAAATTATGAGTCTTTCTCAGCAAGTTGAGGTTTGTTCTTTGAGCTCACTTCCCCTCCCCCCGAACACGCCCATTTCAAAAAGGATTACCGCACCCGTTCAACCGAGGACGTTCTCGCGGGCTGCATTCTCCCTCCTCCTGAAGAGTGCAAAGCCACCACACAGTATGGGACCAATACCGTCCGTGTTTTCCCATTCCACACTTGAAGACTGACCCCACGCAATCAGGTGGTCAAGGCCATCCTGGAGAACTTTGGGAAGGAGGTCATGTCGACCCTGGACATGCTGAACATCCTCAAGGTGTGGATCACCCTCAGCGTGCCCCCAGCCTCGAGCGGCGGGAACTTTGGGGTGGCCATCCAGGTCGGTGTGTCTCCCCCCCCCCCGCTGGCAAGCATCGCTCATTCCCCGCCCGCCCGCCCCACAGGCCCAGACGATCATGACCATCTCGCACACGGAGGACAACGTGTACAACTTCCTGGACGCCGTGACCAAGTACAGCGCCACCCGGGGCTCGCTGGTGAGCAAGCTGGCCAAGCTGCCCTTCCTGCAGGACAACCGGGAGGCCATCCGGCAGCTGGACATCAAGGCACACCTGGACGCGGTCGTCTGGGGGCTCGAGCTGCGCAACGACCTGTCCATCCTGCTGGACAGCATCCAGAAGAACCTCCGCACCCTGCGCAACCCCCGCCCCGTCGAGGACTACGGCGCCTCGACCATGCTCTGAGCCGCCTGGCGGCCACCACCACCGCCACCACCGCCATCACCCGGGTGATACACACCCATGCCCTCCTCCCCCCCAACCAACACCATCGCATCTGGGTGTCATGCTCTGAGCCGGCTGGCTTCCACCACCAGGGCGATACACACCCACGCCCGACCCGAGCCCCCCCCCCCCCACGGTCTCGTCGTCATGCGGCTGGACCCCCGCGGCCATCCCCCACTCCTCCCGACCGGCCTCATCCCCCGTCGGGCAGGTGGGCGCGCCCATACCAGCCCCCCGTTCTGGCGCGCCCCGCCGGCCGACCAGCTGCAGCCCGGCCTGCCTGTGTGGACCGTATTTGATCCCCTGACCATCCCCTGACCCTCCTCGATCGTTGCGTAGTGGGCTGTGTCTCCCACCCCGCTCCTCATCCCCTGCCGCTCACCATCCGGGCCGGCCCGGTGTTGGAGGGCATCGATCGAAGACATCCGCTCGGGCGGCTGCGGGGGTCCCCTCGTCTTCGTCTTCGTCTTTCTCTTTGCCGAGAGGGGTGGGGATGATGGAGGGCATGGGCATGGGGAAGGCCGGGTGCCCACGGCATGCGGCCGTGAGGGGTGGGGGGTGAGGAGTGGCCCCGGCACCGATCCCGGGGACTTTGGGCCGGCGAGTGAGATTCCGCCGAGAAAACAGAGGCCGCCAGTGGAGCTTGCAGGGGGGGGGGGGGGGGGGGGGGGGGGGGTGGTAGCGGGGTCGGGGGCAGGGGCCGCCTCGAGCCTAGTCGTGGCGGGGATGGTCACGAAGAGGTCCTCGACCTCCTGAGGGCTGGGCGTGAGGGAGTCCTGGCTGCCGTAGCATACCTGCACCTGCTGCTGCATCGTCACAAGCCGCTCCTTCAGCGGCTCCTGCAGACCAAGACCCAAACCCAACCCGGCAGCCAGCCCGCAGCCCGGCAGGCGGCAGCAGCCCGCAATGGAGACCCGGATGGGGGGGGGGGGGGGGGGGGGGGGGGGGGGGGGGGGCGAGGGACGAGTGGATGATGATGATGATGCTGATGATGATTGGACGTGATGCTGATGATGATTGGACGATGATGATGATGATGATTGGACGAGATTGGACGATGATTGGATGATGGTGATGGTGACGGCGATGATGACGACGGTGACGATGGTGATGGATGAGCTGCGCAAAGGAAGCAGGCAGGGGAATATGTGGTGGTGGCCATGAGGCGACGAGGCGGCATGTGTGGGGGTGGGCAGGAGGGGGTGTGGGCGGTGTCGGACCCTGATGCCGTCCCAGACATCCTGCACCAGGTGCTGGTCGGCGATCTGCTTGCTGAGGCTCCGGTGCACATCCCGCAGCCCACGCTCCGCCTGCAGGCCCCACACCGGCGCCCCGCCCAAGATGCCAGCACCCCAGCCAGGACCCCAGCCAGCACAGGTGGGACAGAATGAGGAGGAGCCGGCAGGGTGGCCTGATGGACGGATTGCAGGACGGCGGGGCAGCGGGCAGGGGCAGGGGCGACGGACGTGGGCCTGGAACCACGAGTTGACCTTGACGAAGACGGCCCGCTCGAAGCCGGGCTGGAAGTGGACGTCCTGGGGCCGGATGACCTTCAGCTGGGCGTCGATGCCCTCGAAGAAGGTCTGCGTACCACCATCCACCCGCCCCACCCACGACCACCGACAGCAGCAGCAGCATCACATTAGTATCAGCACCCAATCATCATCATCATCATCATCATCATCATCATCATCATCATCATCATCATCATCATCATCATCATCATCACCACATCACCATCATCACCATCACCACCATCACCACCATCACCACCATCACCACCATCACCACCATCACCATCACCCAATCATCATCATCATCACCCAATCATCATCATCATCATCATCACCCAGGCGCCACCGGCATTGGGAGGGAGGGCATGGGGGGGGGAGGGAGCGAGGGATGCCATGGGGGATGCCATGGGGAGGGATGCCATGGGGGGGGGGGGGAGGCACGCCATGGGGAGGGAGGCCATGGGAGGGGAGGGATGCCATGGGGAGGGCACGGGGAGTGCGGACGAGCAGCTCGCCGAAGGTTTCCCTGATGACGGCCGTCACGTAGAGCCGCAGGTTGACCTGCACCCGCGACCCCAAAGGTGTGTGCAGTGGGTGGGTGGGTGGGTGAGGCGGTGGGCTGGTGGCTCCCTGGATGGATGGACTGTTTGGACAGATGGCAGGGGGGGGGGGGGGGGGGGGGGGGACGTGGGCAGGGGACGGGGGCAGGGGACGGGGGCAGGGGACGGGGCAGGGGCAGGGGGCGGGTCTGGCGGACGGTGAACTGCTGGTTGGCCTCCTGGATGTACTTGGCCAGGGACTGGGCCACCAGCGGGGTCGGCTCCAGGCTCTGGGAGAAGTGCCGGTAGTTCTCTGGGGAGGGGCCGCCCGCCGTGCCGCCCAGCGCCCACCCAAACCACAGAGAGGTCACCCAAACCACACACAGAGAGGTCACCCAAACCACACACAGAGAGGTCACCCAAACCACACACAGAGAGGTCACCCAAACCACACACACAGAGAGGTCACCCAAACCACAGAGAGGTCACCCAAACCACACACAGAGAGGTCACCCAAACCACACACACAGAGAGGTCACCCAAACCACACACAGAGGTCGCCCAAACCACACACAGAGAGGTCACCCAAGAAGGGAACGACCGGGGCAGTCAGGTGGCAGAGTGGGCGAGGAGGCGATGGAGGGTGGCAGGGGCAATGCCGGGCAGGATGGCAGCGATCATGCCGAGGCGCATGGGGGACATCTGTGGGGGCATCTGGGCAGGGGGCGGCATGGCTGGGCGGACCCATGCGCATGATGGGTGCGGTGCGGGGGTCGACGGTGACCCTGGTCAGGCACTGGAACATGGACGCGGCCAGGCTCACGTACACCCTGCACCACCATCACCGTGTCCATGCCCATGGTGACGGTTGGCGCCGCGCGCGTGGTGGCCGTGGGCAAAGGGCGTGCCGTGATGGTGGCTGGGGGGCATGGGGGCATGGGGGCGGACCGCTCGAGGACGAGGCGGCGCCCCTGGCCGATGACCGACTCCATCTGGGCCACAAAGGCCTGCATCCCCCCGGCCCCGTGACCCCCACCCGGCACGGCATCACCACCAGAAAGTGATGGTGGAGTGAGGCCGTGACAAGGATCCCCACCTGCATATCACGGAACACCTTCTTCCGAGGCGCGAGGTGGGCAAGGGTGC